>JAKZAP010000014.1:12973252-13116143 GCA_023053575.1 Branchinecta lynchi
GAACTATGATGGCTTTTCCATTGTGTTTAAGAATTCCATTTATTCTTTTCCACTTGTAGTCAAAGTTTGACCCACAACCCATGCACATAACCTTGTCTCTCGCTTTTGGTCCATAAGGTTTATTAATGGTATCCAGTCAGACTTCACTTTAACAACTAACCTATTATAACTTTGACAGGCTAAATCTGAAAGAGCTAAGTGAGACAGATACAAATCACATGTGAGTAAAACAGGTAGGCGAATTGCTGCCATCACGAATCATGTCTCCGACCTACGGGGTTATGAAGCCTAGTTAAACGAAACGACAGGGACAGGTTTGGGTCATTCTCTGTCGATAAAACCGGGACCAACTAAAGTGTGACTCCGATTTTGATGAAATTTGAATATGTTATGGGTCTTAGTCCTAGGATAAGCCCTGTGTAAGGGTTCGACAAAATTTTGAACGGTTTCTGAGTTGCGGCCATTTTTAGTGAGCCGAAAGTCAAGAAAAGGGCTTGAAAAACGTAAAAAAATGAATTTTCTTCAGATTTTTTTTTCTGGAACCGAACAAGCCACTGAGTTCTGGTTTGTGTCTTTCTGATGCAGTTATCTTGAGCTTTCTGATGGAATTTCTTCAAACGACCAGTTTGAAAACTTGTATGAAATGTTGAGGGTTTCATTCCGTAGTTCAAAATATCGATTTTTGCCAAGTTTGAGGGGATATCACAAATTGTCTGGAAGTACTGCGGAGGCCGGAGCTAATATTAACAAAGCTTCTAGAACTGGTAAAAAGCTGTCTTTTGACGTTGATCCGAAGTCTCTAGCTCTTTTGGTTCAGATTCTAGGATCCTGTAAGATCTGCATTTTGACAAAAAGTCGCAAAAATGCCAATCTTTGAGCTCAATTATCTCTGCGTAACCTTCGTAATTTTTTTTCGTTCTTTCTTCATTCGAAAGAGCGCATTCTCGCCTTTCTTTTGGTACCATAGCGATCTTCCACGTTTTGAGTTTAGACACGTTTATTTGGCAATTGAAGTCGACCTGCTTTGGGACTAAAAATCTCGCTAAAAATGTGCATTTTTGTAATTTTTTTCTGGCTTTTTATGGCACTTGAGCTTACTCAAGTGCCATATAGCGATTGTAATTTCTGTCCGTCAGTCGGTCTGTCGGTCCCGGTTTTGCTAGTTCGGGCACTTCCAGATAAGCTAGGACGATGAAACTTGGCAGGCATATCAGGAACTGGACCAGATTAAATTAGAAATGGTCGATTCCCCGATCTGACCATCTGGAGGGGAGTGGAGGGAGGGGGAATCCGGAAAAAATAGGAAAAATGAGATATTTTTAGCTTACGAACGGGTGATCGGATCTTAATGAAACTTGATATGTGGAAGGACTTCGTGTCTCAGACCCTCCATTTAAAATCCAGACCGGATCCGGTGACATTGGGGGGAGTTGGAGGGGGAAACCGGAAATCTTGGAAAACACTTAGAGTGGAGGGATCCGGATGAAACTTGGTGGAAAGTACAAGCGAAAGTCCTAGATACGTGACCGATATAACCGGAACGGATCCGCTCAATTTGGGGGAGTTGGGGGGGGGGAGAAGTCCGAATTTGTAGTGATCCCACGAGTTCCGTGCTTCCTGATGTGCTGGGATGATGGAAATTGACAGGCATGTCTGGGACCCGACCAGATTAAATAGGAAATCGTCAATTCCCCGATTCGACCAGCTGGGGGGGGGAGTGGAGGGAGGGTGAAGCCAAAATTTGAGGTATTTTTAGCTTGCGAACGGGTGATCGGATCTTGATGAAAGTTGATATTTAGAATGAACTCGTGTCTCAGACATCTCACTTTAAATCCGGGCCGGATCCGATGACACTGGGGGGAGTTGGAGGAGGGTGCCGGAAATTTTGAGAAACGCTTAGAGTGGAGGGATCGGGATGAAACTTGGTGAGAAATACAAGCACAAGTCCTAGACACGTCATTGACATAACCGGACCGGATCAGGGCACTGTGGGGGAGTTGGGGTGGGGGTCCGGATTTCTAGCGATCCCGCGAGTTCGGCATACTTCCTGATGTCCTAGGGCGATGAAACTTGGCAGGTATGTCAGGGATCCAAACAGATTGACTTGAGAACAGCCGTTTCCCCGACCCGACGATCGTGGGGGGAGTGGGTGGATGGGGAGTCCGGAATCTAGTGGCGTGCATAACTTTTGAACGGGTGATCGGATTTGAATGAAACTTGTCTGGTGAGCTATCACCTCGGATGTTCAGTGTCACGTCCGGGTCGGGTCCGATACCTGTGGGGATGGGGGGGGGGGGGTGAAAAACTCAAGAAACTCTAAAAGCAGAGGGATTGGGACGAAACTTAATGGGTGGAACAAGCATTAGGCCTAGATGAAATTGACGGAGCCAGATGGTTTCGGGGCTCTGTGGGGGGAGTTGGAGGGGGTGTCCTGGAATTCCGGTAGTCGTGAGTTAGAATTGTTCCAGATGTAAAACGACAACGAAACTTTGCAGGCATATTAGCGACCCGAATTATCTTGACTTAAGAACCTGACACAACATACCCCTGGAAACTTCCGTTCCTAGATCCGAGTATTTTTTGGGGAGCAAGAGAAGAGAAATATGGAAACTGGCTTCTATAAATTTCAAACGAGTGGTCTGATTCGAGTGAAACTTCATGGGTGATACGAATCGATGGCCTCGACATGTAAAACATGTGTTCGAACCATATGCGACCACGATTAGGGGAATTGGGGGTGGGGGGACTTTTGACATGCACAAAAACCAAACGGATGGACCGAATGAG
This sequence comes from Branchinecta lynchi, assembly GCA_023053575.1. NCBI lineage: Eukaryota > Metazoa > Arthropoda > Branchiopoda > Anostraca > Branchinectidae > Branchinecta > Branchinecta lynchi. The sequence goes on from JAKZAP010000014.1 coordinate 12,976,040, forward strand.
ATGCAAATTCGACAGTGCCGAGTTTATGCGGCCTAGATTTGTTATTTGGCGTCCGGGCCGGATTCGGCCAAGGTAGGGGGGGGGGGTACTGGAAACTTGCAGATAGGCTATGCTCCAATTTGAGTAAATCTTGATGGACAGGAACAGGGAATTCAGAGATTGGGCCCAAACCGGCTCCGACAACGTTGGTGGGAGGGGGGGGGGGGTACCGGAACTTTCCAAAAACGCTCAGATTCGAGTGAAACTTGATAGATGGTGTAAAAGAAGATGCTTTAGGTGGTCGATTCTTTTTTATTCCGAACCAGACTCGGCCACGGTGGTGGAGATAGAGTGAGTACCGGAAATCGTGTAGCACGTCTAGGGATCAAACAAATGGATTTATTGGGATGAAAGTTTGAACAGTCATGTGCATTTGCTACAGACAATCGAGACGATGCCGGAACTGCTCAGAAATAAGTGAAACTAAATATCCAGATCCAGATAACCGGTTTTACGCATCTGTAGCATGACACGCGAAAACTCTTTCGGATCATAACGAACACGGAAAATAGTGAAATATGGCAAATGCAAAGATTAGTGAGGTGTCGTTCTTGTACAGCCTACTCGTACAAGTGCCATATGAGCTCGTAGCTCTTGTTTACTAGATTAAACTGTTCTCGGCGTTACTCGTCGGTTGCTGGCTTCTTATAATGCCAAACTTCGAACTTTTGATCGTACTGAACTAATTGGTGGTACACAGCCTCGGCTTCAAGGTCAACTGTTCGTCATCGCTAAAGGCACTAAATTGCTTGTATCCTGTCTCTCTTGTGTACTTTAAAAGATGGCACTTTAGATCCGTGATCCTACCCACAGAATACGATTAAGTCATGGCTTTGCTTGCCTCAAATTTTCACTGAATTCAACAGACTATACACCCATACTTAGCATTCATTCCACCAGGGGCGTCACGACTGGGGGGGGGGGGGGGGACGCCCCCCACCCCAATGCTGTCGGCCAGTCGGTAAAAAATAACCGAGTCAGCGCGAAGCGCCATGATTTTTCGTCAAAACAGTTGATTTTTTTTCATGAAAACAGTCGGTTTTTCTGAGAATTGGTCGATTTTTCGTCAAAATTGTCGTTTTTTTCTGAAAATCAGTCGATTTTTTTTTTTTTTCAGAAATGTTATTTTTGTTGTTGAAAACTGTAGTTTTTTCTGCAGAAAAAGTCGGTAAAAATTACCAGCCAGTCGGTAAATGCTTCGTCCCCCCCCCCCCCCCCACACACACACAAACACTTTGGCTATTAACGCCTCTGCATTCCACCAGCAACTTGTGTATTTGCCAGAGGGTACGCACCACCAGTTAGTTCAGTACGATGAAATGTTTGAAATGGTCCATTATAAGAACCCAGCAACAAGCGAGTTACGCCAAAAGCCGAAATAAAATTACAATAAAAGTTGGTGCACGTTTTTAGCGGGAATGTTAGTATCACAGTAGGTCAACTTCAATTGCCAAAAAAAAGTATCTAAACTCAAAAGGTGGAAGATGACTAGGATACGAAAAGGAAAGTGAGAATGCGCTCTTTTGAATGAAAAAAAAAACGAAAAAAATTTACGGAGGTTAAACTGAGATAATTGACCTCAAAGATTGGCATTTCTGCGACTTTTTTTCAAACTGCAGATTTTACAGGCTCCTAGAATCTGAGCCAGATGAACTAGAGACTTCGATCAACGTACAAAAATAGCTTTTTACCAGTTCCAGATTTTTTTTTGAATTATTAGCCCCGCAGTACTTCCAGAAAATTTGTGATATCCCCTAAACTTGGCAAAAATTGTATTCTGAACTACTGAACGAAACCCTCAACATTTGTTACAAGTTTTCAAACTGGTCGTTTGAAGAAATTCTGTCAAAAAGCTCAAGATAACTGCATCAGAAAGACACAAACCAGAACTCTCTAGCTTGTTTGGTTTACTTTTTTCAAGCCTTTTTCTCGAGTTTTGGCTCACTAAAAATGGCCGCAACTCGGAAACCGTTCAAAATTTGTCGAATCATTTTACAAGACTTATTCTAGGACTAAAACACATAGCATATCCAAATTTCATCAAAATCGTCACACTTTTTATAGTCCCGGTTTTATTGACAGAGAATGACCCGTTTACGACTGAAGCTGGGCAATGCCAAAATTAACACATTTTTTAAAACGACTCGGGATTGTCTTTGACTAAATTGAATGCCCGGGACCTCCTTGACGAGGCCAAAATAAACGACTGATACGACTTAGCAAAAGGGGGGGGGTATATTTCCGTTCCTGGATCCGGCCATTCTGGGGGGAGTTAAGGGAAGGGGACCCGAAAAATACTGACTTGCGTAGTTTGCGAACGGGTGGTCCGATTCGAGCGAAACTTTATGGGTGATAAGAACTAATGAGCTAGATATGCAAAAGATATCTCCGACCCGCATGCGGCATTGGCTGGGGTAGCTGGAGGGGGGGGGGGGGGGTGAGGGCCGTAAATTTTGTGACAGTACCGAGTTCATGATGCCTAGTTTGTTATTTGGCGTCCGGACAGGATCCGGCAACGGCAACGGTAGGAGGAGGATCAGGCGGAAACCGGAAATTTGTAGATATGTCCCGATTCGAAAGAAGATGTCAGAGATGCGAAGTGTATGTGTCCTAGTCATATTCGGCCACAGTGGGAGGAGTTGGAGGGGCGGTTGTGGTAATTTTGTAGCTCGCATAGGGGTCAAACGGATGGAGCGATTTCAATAAAACTTGGAAAGAATAGAGACCATGTGTCCTAGATGACATGTTTTAGGGTCCTGACTTGAACACGGGGGGGGGGGAGCGGAGTTTCCTAAAAAAAAGCTTCGACCTAACTGTAACTTGACGGCAGGGGCGTCACGACTGGGGTGGGGGAGGAAGCCCCCCCCCCCCCCCCCAATGCTGTTGGCCAGTCGGTAAAAAAAATAACCGAGTCGGCGCGAGGCGTCGCGATTTTTCGTAAAAACATTTGACTTTTTTCATGAAAACAGTCGGTTTTTCTGAAAATTAGTCGATTTTTCGTCAAAATAGTCGTTTTTTCTGAAAATCAGTCGATTTTTTCTCAAACTGTATTTTTTTGTTGTAGAAAACAGTCGTTTTTCTGCAGGAACAGTCGGTAAAAATTACCAGCCAGTCGGTAAATGCCTCGTCCCCCCGCCCCAAACATTTTGGCTAGTAACGCCTCTGCTTGACGGGGTCGAATACGAGACGATGCCTTAGATATACAGATTATCTAAGGCATCTTCTAGTACCGGATGCGGCTGAACCAGATTTGTCCCTGGTAAGGGAGCTTGAGGGCGAGGCTTACCGGCAGTAGTACGGCACTCCTAGGAATCAAACTAGTATGGTGAAACATTTGCCCCAGATTACACGAGGCGATGCCGGAAATGCTCATGCTCGTCTGAAATTAGATACCTTATTTGTAGGTCCAACCCTGGGGGGGGGGCGAAGGGGGGATTTTGTGACATTCTCATCTACACTCTTGTACCAGCTACTTGTAACAAGTGCCACATGAGCTCGTAGCTCTTGTTGTAACACAGCATTCATTAACCGCCATGAAGCGTTGATATGGGGGCGGATTGTATGTCTTTCGTAGGTTATGTCTTACATAATCTTTGGTTGCGGCAAATCCGTTTGTTTCAATATCTTCGTTTTCCTTCCGTGCCGAATAGCCTTTCTATCCATCGAATTTGACAGACCAACTGCGTCGAGGAAAGCAATCTCCGCAGCGCAGAAACTGAGGGACTTAAACAAAAAAAGAAATCAGGATAGGATGCATGTGAGGAGAGGATAGTGAGGTAATCTAGTTTAACGTCCGTCACTGCAGACACTGTCAACTTGAGGGGTTCTTCCGCTACCTTAATTTGTTCAGTTTCTTCAGTCTGGCCAAAGATGGTCAGAACCAACAGACGGCCAAGACCTTTTGCCAAGTCGGTGGAATTTGTAGTCTACTAAGATCGGAAAAAGTGTTCTTTTCTTGAACAAGAGCTACTAGCTCATATGGCAGCTGTTACGAGTAAGTGGTGCGAGAAAGTAGATGAGAATGTTACAAAATGCCCCCTAGCATCGGACCTAGAAATAGGATATCTAGTTTTGCTGGAGTCTGGGCATTCCGGCATCGTCTTGGATCATCTACGGCAAATGACTTTTCTACCTACAAAGTTTATGCCCACTCGTTTGATCCCTAGAAGTACCACACTATTTCCGGTACCCCCCCCCCCCCCACACACACACACCACCCCTTCTAACTCCCCTGCCGCGGCTGAACTTGGTTCGGACGCATAAATGGATCATCTGAAGCATCAACCGCCTATCAAGTTTCACTCGAATCTGAACATTTTGGTGGGAAATTCCGGTATTTCCCAACGTGCTCGGATCCGGTCCGGACCCTAAAATATGTCATCTAGGCATATGATCTGTCTAGTTTCCAAGTTTCGTTCAAATTGCTCCACTCGTTTGACCCCTATTGCTCCACTCGTTTGAGCCGCAGAATTCCCCCCCCCCCCTCCCCGCTATGGCAGACTCGGACACATAAACTTCGCATCTGTGATATCTCATCTTCCCGTCCGTCAAGCTTGACTCGAATCGGAGCGTATCTGCAAATTTCCGGTTCCTGCTTCCTCCTCCTACCTTGGCCGGTAGGGTTCGGACACATGTTTTGCATATTAGGTCATCAATTCTTTGCACCCATAAAGTTATATTCAGAAAATGCGTAAAACGGATATGTCAGCTAAGTACGATGCTTTGGCAGCGATATTTTGGCCCTTCTTGGCAAAGGTCCTCGTCAGGCTGTCAAGTATGGGAACAACCTACAATGTATGACCAGCCGCCAGACTGTATGACCAGCGTAATTTAGCATCTCCTAACGAAGAAAGTTACGAAGTTGGTTTATCAATAAACGATTTGATTTGATTTGATAAATAATTGAAGCTTCTACCGACTATTAATATCCTATTCAGGGAAATTACGTTTAAATACCGCTGTATGGAAAAAAAAGAGTCCTGAGATTTAATTTCTGACACGGCTGGTGTTTTTGTTTCTCGATTGAGGCGATGACAAGAAATTTTTTTTTTCTTGCATTTTCATGAGCTTCGGTTTTATTACTAATATGAGACTGAACTTAAACTTTCGTCTATTAATATTAAATTTTCTTCTACTAATTTGGCCCGTGCAAAGAATTTCCGAAATAGCGTTTTCAAAGCATCATAGCTGACATATCCGTTTTATGCATTGTTTGAATATATGAATAGATTGAAGGGAGTTGTTTTTTATGTTGACTAAAAGTTCGCTCGTATAATGAATGTAATTGTACTGTTTGTGTTTTTTTGTTCATGGCCGAAGGGCTTCGTTAAACATCTATATATCTATCTATATGTTTCCCAGTCAGCATGGGCTCAAGGAGTATTTGCCCTAAAGTTTCATTCTGATCGGACCAGCCGTTCGCAACTTGCGGAAGTCAGTAATTTCCGGATTCCCCTTCCATTAACTCCCTCAAAATGGTCGGATCGAGGAACGGAAGTTTTCCTAGGGCATTGTGTCTGGTCTATAAGTCCATTTGGTTGATTCGAGTCACTAATATGCCTGCCAAGTTTCATCGTTCTTAGCACATCTGGAAGCATCCCAACTCGCGATCAGTGGAATTCCGGGAAACTCCAACTCCCCCCAAAGAGCCCCGATACGGTCTGGTTCTGTCAAGCACGTATCTAGGGCTTATGCTTGTTTTTCTGGCCACATTCCATCCCGATCCCTCGACTCCAAAGAGTTTCGCGATATTCCCCCCCCCCCCCTCCAACTCTCCCCAACAAGTATCAGATCCGGTCCGCACTTACAGAACATCTGAGACGATAACTCTTTCCACTTGCCAAATCTCATTCAAAATCCGATCACCCGTTCAAAGGTTGCGTATGCCTAGATTCCCGATTCCCCATCCCTCCACTCTCCCACGATGGTCGGATCGGGGAAAAGACTGTTCTCAAGTCAGTCTGTCCGGGTCCCTAATACGCCAACCAAGGTTCATCGTTCTAGTACCTAACTCGCGGGGTCATCGAATTTCCCCCCCCCCTCCCCCAACTCCCTTCACAGTTCCCGAATCCGGTCCGGTTATGTCAGCGATGTATCTCTTGGGCTTGTTATTCCCACCAAGTTTCATCCCGATCCCTCAACTCTAAGCGTCTCCCAAGATGTCTGTTTCCCCCCCCCCCTTCAACTCAACCCAACATCTTCCGAGATCTTTCCAAATGCAGGGTGGGGAATGTGGTCCACCAGTCTCATTCGCGGAACACACCAGTCTCACTGTTTTGAACCATCAGTCTCAGAAAAATGGCGCCGGGAACCACCAGTCTCGGAAACGAGACCAACAGTCTCAAATTCAGACCAACAGTCTCATCTAATTTCCAATTTATTTAAAGTAAAAAAGTGTTTTCTTTGTTTTTCTCTGTCAGTCCCTTGAATTACGCGCTTGTGTCAGAACTACAGGTAGAGTGAAGCTTGGGCTTTCAATACATGTATTCATCTCTGCTATTGGCTTGGTACTTCTCAGTGAGTAGGGCTCTGAAAAAGCAAACAAATTTATTTTTTTGTTTTCTGTGTTGTTTAATAGACTTCTGCTACTCTGCCAACTACAACAGGTAAAGTGAAGCCTGGGCTTTCAAACGATATATGATTCACTGTGACTGGATTACGAAGTGTCACATTGGGTGGCTCTGAAAAAACTGTTTTCGTAAACAAATGTAATTTCTAGGCTGTCTATGAGATTTCTTGGAATTTTCTAACTTTGCGACCAGTTTTGGAAGATAGACATCCATGTATCTCAGATACTGGCTTAGTCAGTTTGTTGCTGGGTTCCTATGGTAAACTCATTAGCTGTTTTTTTTTTTTAACTGCCTGCTTGATACTGCTGAATGTTTTGTCGCCTCTGTTTCAGTTCACCTGACTGACTGGTCCGGTATTAGTTTGCTCCATCCTTTTTCCATGCATTTTCCATGCTTAAAATACTATTCTGAGGCTGTCTCTACACAACTACAGTAAGCGGTCAAGTAACACTCAATGGAACCTATTATCGCTCACCAGAGCTGCGTTTTGTTCGCATTTCTAGTTGACTTAAGTTATTATTTTGCCGTTTTATTTGCTATTCTCAGTTGACTGATAGCGTTCAATTTATCCAATCTATTGAGATTGTCCACTAAAAGTTGACTTTGGACAACCGACAACAAATGGTCATTCGTTCCATGGATCACCGGTTAACCAACAGTGGAACATTTTATCGCTCACCAGAGCTGCGTTTGATTTGCATTTCCAGTTGACTGAAATAATCTTTTTGCGGTTTTATTTGCTATTCACAGTTAGCATTCAATTTATCCAGTGGACTCAGGTTGTCGACAAAAAGTTGACTTTTGCTGATCGAGATAAAATGGTAATTCATTCCATGGTTAACCGGTTAACCTACAGTAAGCAGTCAAGTATCGCTCAATGGAACTTATTATCGCTCACCAGAGATGGGTCCGATTTGCATTTCCAGTTGACTTAAATCATCTTTTTGCTGTTTTATTTGCTATTCTCAGTTGACTGACAGCGTTCGATTTATCCAGTCAACTGAAATTGTCGATTAAAAGTTGACTTTTGACAACCGAGAACAAATGGTCATTTGTTCCATGGTTAACCGGTTAAGCTACAGTAAGCGGTCAAGTAATGCTCAATGGAACTTATTATCGCTCACCAGAGCTGGGTTCGATTTGCATTTCCAGTTGAATTAAATCATCTTTTTGCTGTTTTATTTGCTATTATCAGTTGACTGATAGCATTCAACTTATCCAGTTGACTGAGATTGCCGACTAAAAGTTGACTTTTGACAACTGAGAACAAATGGTCATTCATTCCATGGTTAACCGAGAATGTAAGCGTAGGTTGAGAAAAAGATTGCGGAATCCAACCAACCGGTCACCTTTTACTGGTCATTTCAAATTGCGGCCATGAGGCCGACATTTTTTCATGTTCTAACAAATCTGGTGCTACAGAGTACGCTACCTATCCAATGATGGTAAAAAAAAAAAAAAATAAGCTTATTCTTAATGTTTTACACTGGCTATGGAAGTCCTAGCTAAAAGTGTTCAAGTTAACCTACATGAACTAACGCACCCACTCTGGTAATTTTGTTTTGTTGGTTTTGGTGATTCTTTTTTCACATACCATACGTTTCTTTACTAGTCCTCCATGAATATTCCTCTCACTCTTTTTTTAATTGTTGAAGTACTATCTCCTCTGCAGATGTTGCTCTTGTCGTAGGAACATACTATTGTTTGTTACAGACATACTATTGTTTGTATGTTCAAGTACTATAGATTGGTGCACGTAAGAGGTCTCTTCATGAGACCCTCAAACTGAAGCTGCTACGTACAGCATCATCAAGGAGACAAGCAAAGGGTAATTTTAGTAATTGTCTAAATGTTATAGAACATGATTAGGTCGCTTTGTCATATTGTTTTAGTGATGTTCCCTTACCTTCTTGAGTTTCCACACCCTTGCCAAGAGCTAAATCGAACAATATGAATCAACTGAGAACAGCAAATAACAGAGTAAAATGATGATTTAAGTTAGCTAGAAATGCGAATAGAATGCAGCTCTGGTGAGTGATAATAGGTTCCATTGAGCAATACTTGACTGCTTACTGTAGGTTAACCAGTTAACCATGGAATGAATTACCATTTTATCTCGATCGTCAAAAGTCAACTTTTTGGTGATTCTTTTTTCACATACCATATGTTTTACTAGTCCTCCATGAATATTCCTCTCACTCTTTTTCTAATTGTTGAAGTACTATCTCCTCTACAGATGTTGCTCTTGTTATAGGAACATTCTATTGTATGTTACAAACATACTATTGTTTGTAGGTTGAAGTACTATAAATTGGTCCACGTAAGAGGTCTCTTCATGAGACCCTCAAATTGAAGCTGCTACGTACAGCATCATCAAGGAGACAAGCAAAGGGTAATTTTAGTAATTGTCTAAATGTTATAGAACATGATTAGGTCGCTTTGTCATATTGTTTTAGTGATGTTCCCTTACCTTCTTGAGTTTCCACACCCTTGCCAAGAGCTAAATCGAACAATATGAATCAACTGAGAACAGCAAATAACAGAGTTTCAGTCAACTGGAAATGCAAATCAAATGCAGCTCTGGTGAGCGATAATAGGTTCCATTGAGTACACATATCTGTGGAAAGTCCATGCTTAAATCTACCAAAACTGGTTGTAAAGTTAGAAAATCCCAAGAAAGAGAATCTGAGTCGACTGGATAAATTGAATGCTAACTGAGAATAGCAAATAAAACAGCAAAAAGATTATTTCAGTCAACTGGAAATGCAAATCAAACACAGCTCTGGTGAGCGATAAAATGTTCCATTGAGCGATACTTGACCACTTACTGTTGGTTAACCGGTTATCCATGGAATGAATGACCATTTGTTGTCGGTCGTCCAAAGTCAACTTTTAGTGGACAATGTCAGTCGACTGGATAAATAGAACCTATCAGTCAACTGAGAATAGGAAGTAAAACTGCAAAATGACGATTTAAGTTAACTGGAAATGCAAATCAAATGCAGCAATAGTGAGCGATAAAATGTTCCATTGAGCAATACTTGACCGCTTACAGTTGGTTAACCGGTGATCCATGGAACGAATGACCATTTGTTGTTGGTCGTCCAAAGTCAACTTTTAGTGGACAATCTCAATAGATTGGATAAATTGAACGCTATCAGTCAACTGAGAATAGCAAATAAAACGGCAAATTAATAACTTAAGTCAACTGGAAATGTGAATCAAACGCAGCTCTGGTGAGCAATAATAGGTTCCATTGAGTGTTCCTTGACCGCTTACTGTAGTTGTGTAGAGACAGCCCCAAAATAGTATTTTAAGCATGGAACGAACTAGTACCGGACCAGGCAGTCAGGTGAACTGAATAGTGAGACAACAAAAGATTCAACAGGGTCTAGCAGGTCAGTTAAAAAAACACAGCTAATGAGTTTATCAAAGGACACCATGAGCAAGAAACTGACTAAGCCAATATCAGAGATACACATATCTGTGTAAAGTCCATGCTTAAATCTACCAAAACTGGTTGTAAAGTTAGAAAATCCCAAGAAAGAGAATCTGAGTCGACTGGATAAATTGAATGCTAACTGAGAATAGCAAATAAAACAGCAGAAAGATTATTTCAGTCAACTGGAAATGCAAATCAAACACAGCTCTGGTGAGCGATAAAATGTTCCATTGAGCGATACTTGTACTGTTGCTTAACCGGTTATCCATGGAACGAATGACCATTTGTTGTCGGTCGTCCAAAGTCAACTTTTAGTGGACAATGTCAGTCGACTGGATAAATAGAACCTATCAGTCAACTGAGAATAGGAAGTAAAACTGCAAAATGACGATTTAAGTTAACTGGAAATGCAAATCAATGCAGCTCTAGTGAGCGATAAAATGTTCCATTGAGCAGTCTAGTACACTAGCCCCATTTCAGGCACGGTGCTCAAACGTCTAGCACCATGCCTGGGTGCTAGACGTTCAAGCACTGTACCTTGGATTTCATGTATGGTGCATGGATTTCAGTATACAGTGCATACAGAAAAAAACACAGTTTCTGTCATCACAACTGAGCGCCGGCTCGGACAGGGCTGAAATTACTATGAATTAGAGAAATTAAAGACAATTCTTTTGTATATTTTTTACAACCAAAACAAAAGGGCTCTAATGATGATGGAGATGAAAAAGCTAACAGCACCCTATCTATTTTCCATGTATTTTCCCTATCTATTCCCCAAGAGCCAATATTCTGGTTGGCTGCTAGGTAAAAAAGCTGAGGCACAGGACACTTTGCATGCAAAACCCTTGACTATGTAGAAAAGGAAATGAGGTTTTTCACATCTGTCATCAGCCAAGCCCTTTTGTTTTTGTTGTAAAAAATATATAAAGGATTGTCTTTGATTTCTCTAATTCATGGTAGTAATTGCAGCCCTGTCCGAGCTGGTGCTCAGTTGTTATGACAGAAACTGTGTTTTTGATGTATGCACTGTATACTGAAATCCATGCACCATACATGAAATCCAAGGTACAGTGCTTGAACGTCTAGCACCCAGGCATGGTGCTAGATGTTGAAGCACCGTGCCTGAAAAGGGGCTAGTGTACTAGACTGTCCATTGAGCAATACTTGACCGCTTACAGTTGGTTAACCGGTGATCCATGGAACGAAGACCATTTGTTGTCGGTCGTCCAAAGTCAACTTTTAGTGGACAATCTCAATAGATTGGATAAATTGAACGCTATCAGTCAACTGAGAATAGCAAATAAAACGGCAAATTAATAACTTAAGGTCAACTGGAAATGTGAATCAAACGCAGCTCTGGTGAGCAATAATAGGTTCCATTGAGTGTTACTTGACCACTTACTGTAGTTGTGTAGAGACAGCCCCAAAATAGTATTTTAAGCATGGAACGAACTAGTACCGGACCAGGCAGTCAGGTGAACTGAATAGTGAGACAACAAAAGATTCAACAGGGTCTAGCAGGTCAGTTAAAAAAACACAGCTAATAAGTTTATCAAAGGACACCATGAGCAAGAAACTGACTAAGCCAATATCAGAGATACACATATCTGTGTAAAGTCCATGCTTAAATCTACCAAAACTGGTTGTAAAGTTAGAAAATCCCAAGAAAGAAAATCTGAGTCGACTGGATAAATTGAATGCTAACTGAGAATAACAAATAAAACATCAAAAAGATTATTTCAGTCAACTGGAAATGCAAATCAAACACAGCTCTGGTGAGCGATAAAATGTTCCATTGAGCGATACTTGACCACTTACTGTTGCTTAACCGGTTATCCATGGAACGAATGACCATTTGTTGTCGGTCGCCCAAAGTCAACTTTTAGTGGACAATGTCAGTCGACTGGATAAATAGAACCTATCAGTCAGCTGAGAATAGGAAATAAAACTGCAAAATGATGATTTAAGTTAACTGGAAATGCAAATCAAATGCAGCTCTAGTGAGAGATAAAATGTTCCATTGAGCGATACTTGACCACTTACTTTAATCGGTTATCCATGGAACAAATGACCGTTTGTTCTCTGTTGTCAAAAGTCACCTTTAGTCGACAATGTCAGTCACCTGGATAAATTGAACGCTATCAGTCAACTGAGAATAGCAAATGAAACAGCGAAATGATTATTTCAGTCGTCTGGAAATGCGGATCGAACCCAGCTCTGGTGAGCGATGATAGGTACATTGAGCGTTACTTGACCGCTTACTGTAGCTTAACCGCTTAACCATGGAACGAATGACCATTTATTCTCGGTTCTCGAAAGTCAAATTTTAGTCCAAAATCTCAGTCGACTGGATAAATCGAACGCTATCAGTCAATGCAAATCAAACGCAGCTCTGGTGAGCGATAATAGGTTCCATTGAGCGATACTTAACCTCTTACTGTAGTTGTGTATAGACAGCCTCAGAATAGTATTTTAAGCATGGAAAATGCATGGAAAAAGAATGGAACAAACTAATACCGTCAGTCAGGTGAACTGAACAGTGAGGCGACAAAACATTCAACAGTATCAAGCAGGGCAGTTAAAAAAAACAGCTAATGAGTTTACCATAGGAACCCAGCAACAAACTGACTAAGCCAGTATCAGAGATACATGGATTTGTGGAAAACTCATGCTTAAATCTACCAAAACTGGTCGCAAAGTTAGAAAATTCCAAGAGTTTACCAAAACAGTTTTTTCAAAGCCACCCAATGTGACACTTGGTAATCCAGTAACAGTGAATCATATATCGTTTGAAGGCCCAGGCTTCACTTTACCTGTTGTAGTTGGCAGAGTAGCAGAATTCTATTAAACAACACAGAAAACAAAAAAAATAAATTTGTTTGCTTTTTCAGAGCCCTATTCACTGAGAAGTACCAAGCCAATAGTAGAGATGAATACATGTATTGAAAGCCCAAGCTTCACTCTACCTGTAGTGCTGACACAAGCGCGTAATTCAAGGGACTGACAGAGAAAAACAAAGAAAACACTTTTTTACTTTAAAAAAATTGGAAATTAGATGAGACTGTTGGTCTGAATTTGAGACTGTTGGTCTCGTTTCCGAGACTGCTGGTTCCCGGCGCCATTTTTATGAGACTGGTGGTTCGAAACAGTGAGACTGGTGTGTTCGATTTTCAAAACGGCCGTGAGACTGGTGGACCACATTCCCCACCCTGAAATGTCAAGTTAGATATTTTGAAATCCAATATCCAACTATGAAATCCAATATCCAAATATCACGATCGATCACCCGTTCGAAAGTTATACAAACCTCAGTTTTCTGGATCCCCCCTCCCTCCCCATTGGTCGAACCGGGAAAACGACTATTTCCAAGTTAGTCTGGTCGGATCCCTGATATGCCTGTCAAGTTTCATCGTCCTAGCTTATTTGGAAGTGCCCGAACTAGCAAAACCCGGACCGATCGACCAACGGAGGGACAGAAATTGCGATCGCTATATGGCACTTGGCCGACGGGCAAGTGCCGTAAGAAGTACTATCTTAAAGTTTAACCGAAAAGGGCTAGGATACGACAATCTAGTTACCCATCACTTGTTCGCTTAAATAATCTTGAAAACCCGATGAAAAAGCGTTAGTTTGTTTTTCTGATAGTTCCAAATAATCGATTATCCCATTGTGCTTGCCGCTCTTCCCGTTTTTGTGATAGCTCTATGGTGCCTGGAACATTTTGCAACAACACCAGCAGCAAACGAGTAAATAAATTGTGTATCCAATAAACAAAGAAGTGTCTGCAGTCTGCAGGGCAAAAACAAACTAGATATGGCAGAACGTCGTGTCTGCTAGTGAGGTGTCTTGTGTAGTGATTTTCGCGGGCGAATTGTGGACGGATTCACCATGGGAAAGCGTCCACATTCCCAACGTCCCTACTGAAGACTACTGTGGACAGAATGAAAATCCCCAATGGGTGTTGTAATAATTCAGTGTATTTGAATCTAAGATGTAAAAATAAGTTGCCTGTTCAGTTAAACTTTAATAAATAAACAATTTGATGATGATTATGTGCAAGACTACTCACTTACGTGTCAAAAGTAATACTTTTGTGCCACTCTTGGCAACCCTGACAGTACCTTGCTTAAACGCACACACGGTCTAGAAACATTACACTACTCCTATCAGTTGAGTTGAGTTTACCGGCAATGACATAGAATCTTGCGCTAGTGGCCGAATCTTTCCACCTTAAGTCTACCGAAAGTTCAGTTTCAAATTCTTTACTTTTCAAAAACGGCCCAAAGAATTTGTCGTCAAGAAAGATATATAAAAAAAAATAAGAAAAAAAGTGAATTATAACAGTGATCAGACAAACAGTTTAGAACAAACAAGATTTTCTTCATAAGTACTTACAACTAAACCTGGCAGTTGTAACACTGCACGAAAAAGGCAGGAAACGCGCGTGCAGCAGACAGTCGGTTGTAATTTCGAGACAGCTGCAGCCGCCGATTGAGAGGACCGGGGTACTTCAGCCGAGAGCAAGGGAAGAAGGAGGATTGGATGTTTTTGCATAGGTTTTGCCGACGGATAGCTGAAGTATCAAGTTCGAAATCTTTCAGCAATTGCATGTAAAGGACATTGGGTACTTTTGATCCAAATTCCCGGTACTCCCATAATTCGGAGGGACGTCTCAGATCACCCTCCACCAAGTTTTTACTAATTTACGAAAGAATGCTCTCTACTGTTCGGTGCCGTCTTTTGTTTCTGGTGGACCCTAGGCCATCCATGGATCTTCGGGCCCTTTTCATATGAGTAAAAATGATAAAACGCCAGCACATTAGCACACACGTTACTTGGTCGAACCACACTATGGTTACATCTGAGGGGATAGTTTCGAGAATTAAGCGGCGACGATGGAATGTAGCTGGTTACACTGGATCGTTGCGAACAAGGCAACAGGGCCTACGGCTACACTGTAAAAAGTTTCCCCGAATAAGGATCCAGGATTTGCTACTGAGATTAATCTTATCTCTAGTAGGATTAATCTTATCTCTACTGGGGTAAGATTAATCCGGATTAGGGGTAATCTTATCTCAATAAAGACAAGATTAATCCCAGTAGGAAATACTGCAAGTTTTTTTTTTACAGTGTAGAAACCATAACTTGATTTTTCAACAATTTATTCCGGCCGTTTGGCCTCGCGTTTTCCCTGGCCCCACAGCACCGGCCTAAGGGTGCAGGCGACATTGTTACTATCCGAATTATCTATCGTACCGCAAAAAACAGATTTCGTTAAAAAAAAATCGTGCTGACGTCAGCCTACCTGACGCGCCGATCGAAATTGGGACCGAACTAAGTCATGCCTGCATTTACCGAAAAGCTGTATGGATTCGGCAAAGTATTGGGGGCTTTACGGGTTCTCGAGTAGTCGGTTAAATTTTAAAGCATATGAAAGAAGGATAAACTATCGTATCATTCGTTCGTGCTTTAAGTGTTAGAATAGTAGCTCATGTGCGTAGATTGCGCGACTGAAAAGAAATCTGTGGTTTCAATCGATATTTTCAGTCGTTTGCAATCATCGTTAATTCTCTTACAGAGTGGGACGTTCCAGTCGACGTGGAGAAAATGAACCGAGAATTGATGGATCGGAACCAGGAACTTTGGGAATCATTAGAAGACTCGCGATGGGCACCGTTGAAGGATAGTTACCTGGAGCTGATCGGAATCGTTCCTCCCTCCTCTACCGGCGTTTCTGTAAAATGATGGTTTTGTATTTTTGTGCGATTAAATTTGTATTTTTTAAAGCACATCTTGCACAATTTTACAATTTCAGGTATTCAACACTATCTGAATACTACAAAATTAGGCTCTGCTTTTTACGAATTATCCACGGCTTTGGCTGTTTTAAGCCTTTTCCGAGGCCCATTGACTGCAATAACTCGGCAAAATTCAGATAACCTGTCCTACGCATCAGTAGCATGATACGCAAACACTCGTCGGGAGCATAATGCGCATGAAAATCGTGAACCGTGGCAAATGCAAAGATTAGTGACGTGTCGTTAGCGGGGTTCGAATGTATCATATCAAATTTAATATTATATTTAATATCCAAAACCATTGCCAGCTTTTCCCGGTGTAATGTTCTGAATGTTGGTCAGATTCGTGATTACCAGGAATCAATTTTTGTGTTTCAAAGCATGAACCATATATGCCCTGATTATTTCCATGATTATTTTTCTATGAATCAGGAGCACCACAATTATGATACTAGAAATGCACAGTTTTTAACTAATGAAAAAAGAAAAACAGTTAGATCATCTTATATGATTCATAATCTGGGGCCTTCTGTTTGGAATAATCTGCCGTCTAGCATCAGGGAGTCTGCCACTTTATACGGATTTAAAAATAAACTGAAAACTTTCCACTTAATTAATACGAGTTGAAGGGTATGTGGTCTTTTTCTTCTTCTTTTTTTTTCTTTCTTTTTTTTCACAGTTGTTCGGGTGGGGCTGAAACTGGTAATGAATAAATATTAAGGATTCTTGTTGCGTGTAGTGTTCACGTTTAATTGTTTGTTATTTAAGTCATAGGCTAGGTGGATAATAAGTTGTTATGTTTAGTTATTTATTTATTAGATACAAGTAGTATTAATAAATTGCAGCACAAGTCCTTAGGACTTTCTTTTTGCTGCAATGGGATATTAGTAGTGTTATTTTATTTTATTTTTAATGTTTTTGGTTAAAAATAAAAACCTACCTACCTACCTATTATATTTTCAAATTTAATATGTGTATTTTACTTTTGTGCTTTATTCATACTCCGCTGTTACGCAAAAAGCGGGTCATAAATAAAGAAAAAAAAAAAAAAAAAAATCGGTCTCCAGGTTTAAGAACTAATAAATGTAATTGTGAAGTAGGTTGCATTGGAATTATAAGTACGGCGGGTCCTTAAAAGGTTTACCGAAGGCTTAGTGAATTGTATCAGAATTATCCCGGAAGAAAACAAAACACCCGACCCCGTGCTCTCTATATTGAAAGTAACGCCTAGGTACACCAGAGCTTGGTGCCCAAAGAAAGCGAATCTTTCAGCTTACGAATTGAGCCGCGAAGCGAATAAAATTCGACTTTAACCCAATTCACACAGAGAGCAAGTTTCGCCACACCTGGCGATATTCAAATTTCAAATTCGTTTATTTCCATGATATTTAATTTAATTTAATTTATTTATCACCCACACAATACATGAAGTAAATATGGTGGAGTAGGAATAAGTACAAAAAAACACAAAAAAGAAAACGAAATATACACAAAATCAACGAAACAAACGGATAAGACGGTGGTGAGGGGATAGGCGCGCATAAGCCGTACCGGAGAGTTTTCTGTGCAGTATCTCCAACTTTAAAGTTATATCAGGAACTGAAAATTTACTAACAAGAATCCGGTTTTTTGTCCAAGGTGGAAGATATAGAAGAAATTTGCAGAATTTGAAGTAATTTATCCGGATTCTTTTTAAATTACCTTTCTTAAGAAGGGGGTAAAGACCTGAAGCATAAAGGACAGAATGATCACAGAAAGTAGAATAAAGTTTGGCCAGCGCACGTCTGTTATACTTCCCTCGGTTTGCAACAATCTTTGCATAACCAAGCTGGATCTTTTTACTGATATCAGAAACAGTACGCTGACGCAAATTCGAAAGATTGTTAGTAATAGAGATACCAAGCCACCGGATACAATCTACAAGAGGGATAGTGAAATTTTTACAGTGAAGGGGAGTAGCAGTAGTACAATTATAGGGAAGAAACTCACATTTATCTATATTAAGCGAGAGGCCAATATCAGAAAAAGCACCAGAAACTGTAGAAACCATTTGGGAAAGGCCATTTTTGGAACGGCTAATCAAAAGCAAGTCATCAGCATACGCAAGGTAAGAAACATCCGCAAGACCAGAAAGGCAAGTACCTGAAATCTTAGCCAACACACTAGAAATACAAATCTTAAAAAGCGTAGGGGACAGAACGCCACCCTGCCTAACTCCTCTTCGTACCTTTATACTAGTGCCTGGTGCAGATTTTAGTTGAAGAAAAGAATTTGAATACCAAAACCTAAGGAGCATAATCACAGAAACATTGATCCCAGAATTGTAAAGAGAAAAAAGGAGCTGACTATGAACCACACTATCAAACGCTTTCGAAAGATCCAAAGCACATATATAAAGACCATTTCCCTTGGAAGAATTATCAAGAAGTAAAGAAGACAGAATCTTATGCGCATGCTGACAACTCACCCCATGTCGAAAACCAAATTGGTTCTCACCCTCATTAATGTTTTTAGTCAAAAAAGGTAGAAGGACGTACTCAAAAACCTTGCTCATGTTACAAGAAACAGTAATAGGTCTATAAGAGGAACAGTCAATCGGTGACTTTCCCCTTTTTAAAATTGACGAAACAGTACCACACAGAAAACTCTCGGGTACGCTTGAAGTACATAAACACATTTGAAAAAGAAGCTGAAGGTGAGATATAAGGAGGGGGCAACCAATCGGCATGTGCATCTTAGAAATACCATCACTATCTATTGAATCAGATTTTAGACTTTTTACAGCATCAATTACAGATGAAAAAGATATGGGCACTATATGGCGTTGCGAAAGGGTAATACTGAAGAGGGGGGTAAGAAGGCGAGTATATACAGAATGCACGGAATAATTAATCACCGAAAAAATCGAAGAGTAATGTTTATACCAAGCAGATGATGGAAGGCAATTACTTGTCATAGTATCATCATTTAACTTGTCGGAATTTATCACTTTTCGCCAATCTTTCCTACTCACAGGAAAATCCATCCCGCGATATCGTGCCGACCTCAGATAACGTTTGTATTCGGTTTTAGTTTTACGTTTGAGATCAGCCACACACCCAACACTTGGCCGACCACATTCATTCCATATCTGGAGCCATAGTTTCGCTTTATTTTTTATCGACTTTAAATAAGGGTCCATTGACCAGATAGGTTTTTGGGTTTTTGTACGAATACGTTGCCGAGGTACGGCAGCTTTTTCTGCCTCTTTCATACACATCACGAGTTGGTTATAATAACAATCAATATCAGCTTTATCATTCGTAGGTATCTGGCGCTGAAGAAGATGGTATGGAACACGTATGGTAGAAAGAAGGGCTGTCAGAGTAGAAATGTAGAGCGGTATATTCGCTTTGCTCCAATTGCCTTTTTCAAACCACTTCAGTTTTTCTCGTGAATGGTTAGTTTTCGATAGATCAATATCCATTGTAAAGGTCGCTGAGATAGGCATGTGGTCAATATCTTGTTCATTATCATGAACAGTAGCGGAAGAAGAGATAATACCAGGCGAGCAAATAATATGATCAATATCACTTGTACTTCCAGAATGATGAACATATGAAAATTTCTGAGATTTGGGCACGACGTGGTACGATGGAAGACACTGAAGGAGCGAATCACTTCTCACAGAAGATCGGTTAATATCAGTATTAAGGTCACCAATTATTACATACTGTAGAGAGTTTGACAGCACCCGATTCACAAGATTTTTCAGCAGACCACAAGCCTTTGCGAATTTAGTCAATGATCTGACCGAGCGGTCATCATACGGGAGATAAGAGTTTATAAAAACGGTACTGCCCACACGTACAGCCAGGAAAAATTCGTCAGAGTAGAAGAGTACTGGGGAGGGTAGATGTGTGTCCCGTTTAAAGACACAGGCTAGTCCACCAGAAGGGCGACCGCCAGTAACTTTTGCAGGACTCAGGAACGCAGTATGATGCTGACTTCGTCGCAAAAAATTCAAACTTGAAGCAGTAAGGAGATGCTCCTGGAGACATACTAAGTCGTAAGAACCGTACAACTCATCAATAATGAAATCCTTATCTTTGGTACCGTTTATATTAAACGAAATAACTGAGACTGATGCACTCATGGTTGAACGGTAGAGTTGCGCTTCATCCGGTCTTTAATAGCGGGGCAGGAAAAGCTGTAGGAAGGGTGTTTCTGGCTGCAGTTTGCACACTTTGGATCAGAAGTGCATGGCTCATCTTTTGTTGAGATGTGCGGCCCTCCACAGCGAGCACATTTTGGGAGATCGCTGGGACAGGAGTTCTGAAAGTGGTCCAATGATCGGCATTTGAAGCAGCATTTGGGTAGCTCCTTAAACTCGTGAACAGGAAAAATTTCATAACCAACCTTGAGGCCATGCTTGAAAAACGTAGATTGAGCAAAAGAGTCCATAAATTCGAGTTTCACAGACTTGGATTGGCCCAATCTTTTAGCATCCTTGATACCGTGTTGGCTTCCGAGTACCGTAATATCAACATCGACAGGAATACCATGTGATAGACCGAAGAACCGCTTAGAAACCACTTTTACTGTAGTTCCGGAGATTACGTTCTGAATTGACGAGCAGAAGTCCTCCGTAGCAGACCTATCAATATTGACATACCACTTGTCATTGATGGGCTTTACGCTACATACTAGTTCATGTCCAGTAATCTGGTCTATAGCTGCTTTACGCTTAAGAGGGTCGGATAGAGCGTCCGGCACCTTTGAAACGATAACGGTTGCATGTGAATCTAGCACTGAAGCCGGCTTGGGTAACTGAGGGAAGCTCACTTCATAATTGTCAAGTTTAGAAGACATTCCCAAAACAACTTGATGGAGCTCGTTAAATTTCGAGAATAGAGAGGTATAGGCAGTAGCAGGGAGGCAGGGAACTTCCGTAGGACGCTTTATGACGAAGGTCGGAACATCAGTGTCAGTCTCATCAAGAGATTTCAACAGAGTAATCATGTCGCTGAAATGGCTACTCAGTGCATTATTTCCCTTCCGAACAGGGCAATCTTCATCACCCGCACACAGCTGCCACAATAACGTCTTTGCCACCTTGACAGTACTAGGGTCGAAAAATTCCACCCCGTGCTTCTTGATCACGTCATCCTCTGCGCCAATTAGCATATTGCTCTGTACAAAATTCAGTACCGGCGAATAAACAAGTTCAGGATTATCGTCACTACCGGTATCAGGCATCACGGCGCGTTGATAATACACCTCACTAGACAAGAGGTCTTATCAGTTTGAATGACCACAGGTAACTGTGTAATCTTTTAACAAAAATAGGGATGGATCATCATACATGGTCGATATTTTTCGACAATTTTAAAACACAATCCGATAACAAACATATTTACAGCTCCGTCACGCCAGGCGTTGAATAACGCATCGTCACGTCCAAAACGCCTCGGCTCCGAAACGACACCAGAGCCTCGTTTTTGTTGCATGCTGCAGGTCCACTTCTCGGCCGATTCCGGACTGATTCTTTCTACATCCGTTTTTGCACTGCAGCGCTTCCGAGGAAGACGGCAGCGCTTCTAGAGAATCACGGACTTGCTCCCCCGACCAAGTCCGTGCTTCCCTGCAAGATGTTGCAGCGCTGCCGCTTCAACCAAGAAGAAAGTGAATCCAAAAACGCATATTGTGCAAAAGCAAACAAGTGCTGCAGCAGCGATGCGGCAGCGCTATTGCAACAAAAACGAGGCTCAGGCAAACAACATGGAATACAGAAACGGTGGATGTAGAAAGGCTAATCAGTTTAGTTCAGACTTACCCAGTCATTACGATATTGGTATCATAGAGAGGAATTTATGGTGGGTTTACACACTGCCTAAAATCCTAGCGTATTTTACTCACGTTTTGAGCTTGAAAAGATTTCTAGCAATACGGACGGATTGAAGTACAAAACGGACCGATTTCTCTAACACGTCCGTATTGCTAGAAATGTTTTCAAGCTCAATACGTGCGTAAACTACGCTCGGATTTCAAAATACGCTCGAATTTTACGCAGTGTGTAAACCCACCATTAGACAACATCATAGCTAACAGCTAATTTGCGCTGCTTCACTATGCTAAATGACAACTGACACAAAAAAAGGGAAAATATCACTCGGCTTTGTTTAGCAAATCTCTGAAAAAAGGTACAAACGAACTTGCGTGGCGGTTCGTTCGCGAAGCTACTGAACCAGTTTATTTTGGTGACGCGAACCGTATTTTTGCCTGCCAATATTTAGACGCCCTCTGTGAATTCCGCTTTAGTTTGAGCGGCGCGGCACGAACTTTGTAGCCTGACGACGTGAATTTTTTGTTTCCGCTTGCGATACCGAATTCGTCTATACGAATGCGAATTCGTATTCACTGGGATCCTGGCTTAAAGCTCATCAATGATTGATTATATAGATTATATAATGATTCGTGCCTGGGCACATATTTACGATATGGCCATTGTCATCTTAATAGTTTCCTGTATAGAATTGGTAAAGTCCCTTCTAGCTTGTGCTATTGTTGCCAAATTCCTGAAACTTGCAGCCATCTTTTATTTGAATGTCCTTTATATTATACTCAGAGAATGTTTTTGTCTTTGTGTTTATCTGGACTAGGTCTTAGCTTTCCTTTTAGTTTGAATTTCGTAATGAGTAATAAGTATGTTAGAAACCTTGTTATTGTTCTTTTTTTAAAAGAACTAGGAGATTAGAAATTTCGTAGTTGGTGATTATTGGTTGTGTAATCATTTTTCTTCATTTGAGACATTAAGATTAGATAGTGTTTCCTTTATGATGGAAACACTGCAATACTAAACGATGCATGCAATACTAACGATGCTAGTACACTAGTTAAAGTTTAGTATATAGAGTGAAATACCTTGGTAACGTTCCAGCAACTTATTAGTTTGCTATTATTTTCGTTCCAGAGAGCGTGATAACTATCACAATACGGCGCTCCCCCCCCCCTCCCCCCTCTTATCACTGTAACTTGTAATAACTTCACTGGAACGCTACCCTTGTTTGGTTTCCCGATGAAAAATTAATCTCGTACGTACGAAAAAGTTGCATGCAATACTACCGATGCTAGTACATGCTTCTACTTCAAGGCTACCGTGTTACTGCATACTACTATATGCTACTATTCACAAGACTGGATGCTACTGTGGCAAGACAGGATGCTACTGGATACTACTACATAAGATTGGACCAGTCTGAGGCACATAAAATGATATTATTCTTTGCTATTACATAGTATTACATGCAACATTTTCGTACTACTACCATACTACTAGGCAGGATACAAATTTTTCATCGGGTTATTCACGAATAAATACTTACTTACTTACATCAAGTCTGGGACTGAGTGAACTACTGCGAAAGGAAGATTGAGACTAGGCGGGCTAGTGATCCCGTCCTGCTATCGGCAGGTAGATATTCTGGACAGTAAGGTGGCCGTGGGCATCCCCAGTGAAAAACCCTGACCCCGATCGCAGAGCCTGTGCATAATTTACAAGGCTGGAGTCGTAGAGACTGGTTAGTTGTGGCATATAGGGAATAGAGGAGATTAGGGAGACTGATTAGCAGGGCCGTAACTTGAGGGGGGACTCCTCCCTTAACATAGTCTGGAAAGGGAATCCGTCAGCACAAGTTTGCTCGAAACAAGCTTTTGTCGGGCGCAAAGTGCCACATGACACACAAAAGTACACGGGCATTTTTGTGGCATGTCTTGTGGCAAAATCTTGTTATATCAAGTACGGAAGTGTTCCAGCTGCTTATTATTAGTTAACGATCGTTACTATTCTTGTTATTATTGCCGTTCGAAAGCCCGCCGTTATAAGTAAATTGGCTCCTCCCACTTATTATTTTCGTTCCTCAACTGTGACGATTGTTACAATTTACTTATGATGGTCGCGAGCATCATAAGTGATAATAACTATCGGTTCTGCAGGAACTCCAGTATGACTGATGACGTATGTTCGCGTTGTTATTATTTTTGTTCCAGAGAGCGTGATAACTACCACAATACGGAGCTGGCCCCTCCTCTTATCGTCGTAACTTGTAATAACTTCACTGGAACGCTAACTATGTTTTCCTTAACGTATTATGCTTCGAAATTCAACAGTATTGCTAAAATTTCATCTTAAACTTTATAATAAAACCGACAGGAATTTTTCTGGGGAAACCAGTCGGAACCATTCCCGTCCCCCCACCCAGAGGCGTTACTAGCCAAAATGTTTCGGCTCGGTGGACGAGGAATTTTCCGACTGGCTGGTAATTTTACCAGCTTTTTCTTCAGAAAAACGACTGTTTTCAACAACAAAAATGACATTTTTGGATAAAAAATCGACTGATTTTCAGAAAAATTCGCTGATTTTCAGAAAAACCGACTATTTTGACGAAAAATCGACGAGCAGAATCGGTTATTTTTTACCGACTGGCCGACAGCTTTGGGGGTGCGTCCCCCCTCCAGTCGTGACGCCCCTGCCCCACCAAAAAAAAAAGCGAAGACTGCAGCTCAGGAATACCCTCCCGTCTAAAACTTTAGCCCCCCTTTACAACCCTAAATGTTCAGATATAGACCCATTTAAGAACTCGACCTCACCCGAGCCGGGAAGAGACCATAGTGTACGAGTTTCCGTTAAAATATCTCACTCCATTCGGAAGTGATCGTGGTCACGATCTGACCTTATTTTATTTTTATTTTACATCAAAGCTAGCCCTGGCCTTCATTTCTGATCCCCAACAGATGCTTTGATCATATGTTCCCAGAAATGTTCGCCTGCGGCAACATTCCTAGTAGCCTAATCTGTGAAGTGGAAGGGCGCGTTGGGTTTAGATTTCGAAACTTGAGGTTTCGACCATACAAACAGCTAACAATTTCTATGGGAAGTAGTCGGATTTTGCGAGAAAAGGGTTGTGAACAGTAACGGCTGTCCTGCAGGCTTTCCCCCTCCAACGAAAGCGGACATTGTTCCGTTACTTCGTGAGCACACAAATAAACTTTTCGGACCATCGTATCCCCCCCCCCCCCAGCCCTAGAATAGTATTTACCCTGTTGCTCAAAACCTGAAAAATTGTGATAGTAAGCGAAATGAGTCCGCGATAAAGCGAGTTTGAAAGCATTAGTGATGTACCGCCCTTGGTATGGGGAGGGCGCAGAGCAAGAAAATTGCATCGCATAAACTGTTTATCCCAAATGGCACAATACTGTTAGCCAAAAGATTAATACGGGTTTATGAACAGCTTTCGTTCACGTGGCTCTCGTCGGTAATAGAGGATCTAAATTCTGAAGGCTAGAGTTCCAGAATTTGGAATACCTTCGACACACATAGTACTTGAGAACTTTTCACTTCGACCTCTTTTTGGGATCCCAAAACGTAAGTGGAGGGATACCTATGACATCGCAAAAGTTGTCCGTCTGTCCGTCCGTCCGTCCGTCTGTAAGCACGATAACTCTCGAAGGGAATGAGATATTTTGATGAAACTTGGTGTGAGGGTTCGTTGGGTCGTCGGACCAGTCAAGTTCGTAGATGGGCTTTGTAGCTCTACATTTAGGGGTGGGGGAGGGGATTCAAATTAAGGGACAAACAAAATGTTTTGAAACAGCTAATGTGATAGTCGATTATGGGGTAAGAAGACATGCTGAAGACGATGGTGAAAACTATTTTCTCGACGGACAAGTATTTCGCCCGGAATCCGGCCCAAACCGGAAAGTTTGTTGAAAGTAAAAGTTTTATTTGAAGTTGATTAAATGTTCGATTTAGAGGTAGGAAGACATGCTGAAGACGATGGTGAAAACTACTTTCTCGACGGACAAGTATTTCGACCGGAATCCGGCCCAAACCGGAAAGTTTGTCAAAATTAAAAGTTTTATTTGGAGTTGATTAGATGTTCGATTTAGGGCAAGAAGACATGCTGAACATTTATGTGAAAACAAGTTTCTACCCGGACATGTAGTTCGTCCGGAATCCGGCCAAAACCGGAAAACTGTTGGAAGTCAAAGTTTTATTTCTAGTTGATTAGATAAGCAATTTAGGGGTAAGAAGAGATGCCGAGTCCCTGTATGACAATCATATTTTACCCGGACATGTAGTTCGACCGGAATCCGGCTGGAATCGGAAAATTTGTTATAAGCTAAATTTCTATTTGAAGTTGATTAGATGTTCATTACTGGGGAAAGAAGATACCCTGATTTCTTGTTTGAGCTTTCTTTTTTTGCCGGACAAGTAGTTCTGGAGTTCGGCCGGAACCGGGAAATTAGCAGCAGTGGCAGGAAGTTTTCGTCAAAACAGATATGATAGGGGTAAACACACATGCTGAATCCAAATCTGAACTTGGTTTTCTCAGGTGATTAGCTATTTTGCCTTAATCTGTTTCTGAATTTTAATTGTAAAAATGTTCAAGGAGTCTGGCGAAGACTGGATCTGGCTAAGACAAGACCCTGTTGTCTGGATCAGATATTGAATTTTGGGATCCCATCGAAACCTTTGGTCTTGTTAGTCTCAGACGCTTGAGTTTCGTGGCCTCGGCTCTTTGCTGCATTTGATCTGCAGGGAGCATGGCACAAACTCCTGAAATGGAAACATCACTACTTTACTAACTCGTCTGGAGAATGAATCCAGCAGCTGGCAAGGGAAGAGGAGAATTTTAGGATAAGGTTGGCAGGTTCTGTGCGCATTATCAACGGCAGCGCCACTACAGTGTTTTCTCTCTGGCGGATTATTTCTTGGTAAGTGTTGGATATCGGACAGAACGCTGCCTGCTTCTTTTCTTCTGTAACGTTTCGTTTGGAGTACTAGTAAGCTGCCATCTTTTTTTACAGTGACTAAAACGCTTGGGTGTAGCTCTTGGAATAAGCACGAATTGTGCTCAAGATTCTTGTATATTAGGTTTGCTATGCTATGTATTTGTCTCTCTAGATCAAGTGTTTTAGAAGATGCAACTTTGAGCTTTTCCAGGATGGAATTCAGTCTCATGATGTCAAAAAGTCTATTTGTTATTAACGTAAAACACTGAAATTTGAACTCACCAGAATTCGAAACACATTGGCAGACGATTTCAAATTGGACAGTTTATCCTATTTGTCACAGAGAAGCCATAGTACTCATACAAAAAAACAATAGTCATTGGTCCAAAATCGTGAAAACCCAAAACTCAACCACTGCTAGGCTAGCTTTTGCAATGCTGTAGCCTTTTGATAATAGCTGCATTTTTTGCCTTTTCTCCATAGGTTGGTTAACATACCTATTTGCCACTATTGACCTTTTTTCTTTTGGTGGACTTGGCTCCTGACTCATTCCTAACCGAAAGGCAAACAGAGTAAAAAAACAGCTTATATTATAAAAACTTAGGTCAGTTAACCGAAGGAAGAAAATGGCTTATACTCCTAGGTCGGTTAACTGGATTGCGGCAAAAAATGCAGCTAGTGCTGTAACCTTTTGACAAGAGAACATTTGGTGTAATGTTAACCTCAGAAGCCTGTGACATTGTTGCAAGGTCGTGAAAGAAATAGGGGAATTCAGTTATTTAAACAATGCAACATATCTTTATTACTATACATATAGAGCTGAGTGGCCAGCGAGGCACCAGATGCATATACAAATTATAAACCGTTTTAGGGACAATCAATTACTTAATTTTCTGAGGTTTTGTCCAAACCGAATATTTGATTAAAGGTTGGCTAAATTTTAGATTTAGATTGTTTAGAAATAGTCCCGTACTATAAAGCAATTGGGAAAAGGCCAATGTTTCTGCTGTGGAGGCTAACATCAAAGCCACTGAAATTAATAAATCCCACACTGGTTCCAAAATATTCTGGCAATGACTTGTGGTTGTATTCAGGAGAGATACCCAATTGCAACTAAGATTTCAAATTTTCCAGAGAAGTCTTTCCTTCAGAGAAGCCAATAGAATGGTTTACATATTTGAGAAATAAATCCTCTGGCTAAGTTTTTCGCGCAAATGTCGGAGAATAATGTGTCTGAATTTTTGTGTTTTTACCTTAAGCTCTGCCGAGCCTGCGCTAGCCAAAAACTTTGGTGCTACCCGAAAATATGATCACAAGCAGATATAATCGACAGATTTTGATCTCAGTTTTATCTCCACTCTATACCTGAACTATATAGAAAGTTTCTGTCAAGCATGAAGAAGAGAAAGGAAGCTGAGAAAAGCCAAATCAATCAAAATTGATTCATTTTCATGTCTTTTTTTTTTTAGTTGTAAACTCAACATCAGTTTTTGGTGCATGTTGGCATTGCTATAAAAATGTCAGTAAAATTAAAGTTAAGTTAAGGTATACCCCAATTTAAGGGCACTGAGGCTGTATGTCCGAGCACAGTTCCCTGCAGAAACCCTTTTCTGAGAAGAAGGGCTAAGAAGTTTTTCTCACAGAATTCAGCTGATGACAAATTTGTTTAATGCAGTAGTAGATGGAACTTCGCCGTCTAAGTACAATATGCCACTAAGTTCCTGACATTGCAATGCCAATGCTGGGTATATCCTAGGTTTGGCATATCCATGCTACAGAGTATGGCTTCCCGAACATTAGAGTACTGTGCCCTGAATTGAAGATTTGTGAATGTATGACCCCACTCACTCCCCTACAAAGGAATTCTGATTGGTTAATTCCAAACTTGGCCCAAATTATCACTGTTTCATTATGTTAGGGTCCCTAGCATTGGCATAGTGTATTGAGTGTTAGGCATATGGTAGATTTCTGCCCCACAATAATGATAAGAATCAAGTCATGACAGACCAAAACTGCTATTGTTTGTGGTTCTCAGAAGATAATCGTCACAACACCCTACTTATGACATTTTGAAATTTGTGATCAGCCTCTAGCACCTCTGTCATGGTGTGGTTTGTTGTGCACTATAGTTTGTATGTTTTACCTAGCAGTTTTGTTCCAGCTTGCCAGTGCTCTAAATTTTACGACAAGATACATTCCATAAACCGAGTTCCCACTTAAAAACCTACAAGACAGCACAGTTACTGCTTCTGACAGACCAACAGGATCTAGCAGCTGCTGAAAAGCACCAATCCCTAAGTAAAATTAAATATTTCTTCATGTGGGAACTAATGAAAAGGGAGAATAACCTGTGGGTAAAACATGATGGTCCATACATAATTTAGTAGACCCACTCTTGAAGTGAAGTAAAAGTGGCTCATTTAGGAATCAGACCTTTGGCATGTGAGCAACTAAAAATTGAATTAGAACCAGTTAAGCTCTAGTTCCTTCCATTGGAGCTCTCCTGCAAACCCCTTTTTAAGTAGAAATGTCTTAGGTTGAACTTTGATAGCAAGGCAAAGACTAAGGTGAACAGATTAGCTCTTAACTTGAAAGGATGTGAATCATTCCTGAGGGTCTTTTTGGGCGATTAGCGTTGGTTGCTAATGAATCAGTAATTTCATGTACACTTGTAATCTGTAAACCAGGACCATCTTTAGGAAAAATAAAAAAAATTATAAATAGTGGTCGACCTAATCAAAGGAAATGTCATGGGCCACCTTCAGAATTAAAATCTTATGCTTATGTCTGATGCATATGCATGTGCTAGGGTGATGAAACTAAGCAGGCATATCATGGACCCGACCAAACTAACATCGAAATAGTCATTTCCCCGTCCAACCATCCTGGGGGGGGGGGGGGCGACCATCTTGATGTATTTAATTACGGTGATCGGATCTTAATGAAACTTGATATTTGGAAAGACTTGTGTCTCAAATATCTCATTTTAAGTCTGAGCCAGATTCAGTGACTGTGGGGAGAGTTGGAGGGGGGGGGGGGGATCTTGTGACAAGCTTAGAGTGAAGGATCGGGACGAAATTTTGCGGGAAGAACAAGCCTAAGCCTTAAATACAGTATTGACAGAAACAGACCGGATCTGGGCACTGTGAGGGAGCTCGAGGGGCAGTCCTGGAATTAGATTTTCCTTCAGCCCAAGCTGACTGCAAATTATATTTAAATTGTTTTTCCACATATTCATTTTCCAGCTCAAGAGGCTTGAGCCTGAAGAGGATCCTTGCTAAGAAGGGCCAAAATATAGCTCTAATAAGATGTAGCTGACTTACCCATTTTGCACTGTCAAATATAGTCCTGGAATTCTGGTGATTACAAGTTCAAGCACTTCCAGATGTGCTAGGACGATGAAACTTTCAGACATACGAGGGACCAGATTGACTTGGAACTAGTCGCTACCCCTATCCAACTGCAGGAGGAGGGGGAATCAGCAATATTGTGGCGCGTGGAACTTTCAAATGGGTGATCGGATCTGAATGAAACTTAGAAAGGTTAAGTGTCTCAGATCTTCCACTGTAGGCCCGGAACGGATCTGATAACTTTGGGGGGAGCTGGAGGGGAGGGGGGAATATTGTGACAAGCTTAGAATGGAGGATCTAAGATGACATTTGGTGGAAAGAACAAGTACAAGTCCTAGATACATCTTCTATGAAACAACACCGGGTTTGGACACTGTGGGGGGAGTTGGTTGGGGGGGGGGGGGGGAGGAATACCAGTGATATTGATTTCAGTACTTCCAAGTGTGCTAGGAAAATGGAACTTGGTAGTGGTTATCAAGAACCTGACCATATTGACTTTGAAATAGTCACTTTATAAATGAATTCCTTAAAGTGTTCATCTCATAAAGTGTACAAAAAAAACTTTTGAGCAAACAACACATTTTCTTGACCCTCATAGCAATTTTTGCCTCAAGGATGTTGCTTACGAATGATTACATTAAACCCACGAATTTACAAATTGCCACTTTCATCATCTTACCAAACCTTGCAAGTGCCAAATGGGCTTCTAGCTCTTGTTAGGGATACTTGTGCCAGACTGCACGTCTCAAACTCGTCTTCTCTCAGCCACCTGGTGGTATTCTTGGAGAACAAAACCAAAGGTTTTAATGGGACCACAAATTTAATATCTGATCCAGACAATTGGGTCTTATTGTATCCAGACTCCTTAAAACTTTGACTATTTCCCAAAAGTTCGTTTAACCAACTTGAGCGACTTTGAGCCTGAAGAGGACCTTTGACAAGAAGGGCCAAAATATTGCTTTAATAAAATTCAGCTGACATATCTGTTTTGCACTATCAAATATGATCGCACTCAGCTTGGGCTGAAGGAATATTTAATGGATTATCATCTGAGAAAACCAAGTTCGAATATGGATTATGCATTACAAGTCATACCTACTTTGACGATATTGATCAAAACGGGCGAACGACTTACCTGGAAAAACTAAAGCTCTAAAAGGAATTCAGCGTGTATCCTTACCTGAACCTTACCTTAAACACTGTTCACATTGGTGTTATAAGGCGAATAAGGTATTTATTCTAGAGCCTGTTCTGTACCCTGGCCGTGACCAGGGCTGCATCAATTGATATTACATGATCCTACTGAGCCTTGCCAAGGGCTGGCCACATAGCTAGCATAGTTGCCCCACTAATAACGTAAAGAAACGGATTTTAAAAATATTCTTATTCAGCTTATTACACCAATGTGAACAATGCCTTACCCTAATCCAGCCTCTAAAAAACTTTAGATAACACTTTTGCTTTTAACAAATTTTGCAGTTTTTTGGCCAGATTCCTGCGAACCATTTGTCTGGCGGGAGGGGTTCAGCATTCCTTCTTACCAGTACACCAAACCTCTAATCAACTTTAGATAAAACTTTTATTTACAGCAAATTTTCTGGTTTCGGCCGGATTCGGGGCGAACCATATGTCCGGGTGGAAAACAGTCATCTTATACGGATTCTGCATGTCTTCTTATCCCTAAATCCAACATCCATATCAACTTAAAAATAAACTTTTACTCTTAAAAAACGGTTTTGGCCGGATTCCTGATAAAGTATTTGTCCGGTGAGAAAATGCAAGTTCAGTTCTGGATTCCGCATGTCTCCTTCCCCCTAAATCGACTCCCGCATCAGCTGGAACAAATAGTTTATTCATCCCTTAACTTAAAACCCCCTCCCCCGCCCCTAAATATTTGGCTACAGGGTCCATCTATAAACTTGACCTTTACTTCGACCCAGTGGATCCTAACACCAAGTTTGAACAAAATATTTCAACCCCTTCAAGAGTTATCGTGCTGACAGACGGACAACTGTTATGAAGTCACATGTACGTTTTGGGATCCCAAAAACAGACAGAGGATCTGAAGCTATCCTGAGATTGCCATAGAATATGCCTATGAAGTCAATCAGTCAATAAGTATATTTCACATAATATTTCTGTAGAACAAAATGGTTTGAAGACTAAATAAAACAACGGTTAACGCAAAGTAAAATAAACTAAGTGTCAAACACTGCTTTGTAATAATTGGGTACGAAATATGGTACAAAGGATTTAAAAAAAATGCTGATAAGACTTGAAATCGGGTTCTCTAAGGAGTTGTTTCTTCGGCACTTTTCTTGTTTGCTCCGTGTTAACGGTTGGTTCAGGGGTGTAAAAAGGATGTCGCGATGGTCTAGAGACGGAAGGAGAGAATATCCAAATGCCATGGTGAGATCGTGTCTCCTTTGGTTGAGTGTTTCTAGCTTTTGAGTCTGCAGGTTAGTGTTGTAATCAACGTAAATGTGACCAAGTACAAGGTTGTAAACTGGATCAAGAACAGTAATAGTTTGAAAAGAAGAGAAGAAAAGACAGACCTTTATCCCAAGTACTTCTTCCTTTTTGGGATCCCAAAACGTAAGTGGAAGGATACTTATGATATCGCAAAAGTTGTCCGTCCGTCTGTCAGCAGTTAACTCTCGAAAGGAATGATATATTTTGATGAAACTTGGTGTGAAGATTCTTTGGGTCAAGGGAAAGGTCGAGTTTGTAGACGGGCTCTAGCCTTATATTTAAGGGTGGGAGAGGGGATTCAGATTAAGAGGCAAACAAAATATTTTTAAACAGCTAATGAGATAGTCGATCAAGGGGTAAGAACACAATTATGAAAACCATTTTCTCGCCAGACAAGTAGTTAGTAGGGGTTCAGGCCAAAACCGGAAAGTTTGTCAAAAGTAGAAGTTTTATTTGAAGTTGATTAGATGTTCGATTTAGGAGTAGAATCGCCCGAAATCCGGCTGAAACCAGAAAATGTTAAGTTTTATTTAAGTTGATTAGATGTTCGATATAGTGGTAATGAGATACGCTGAATTCGTTTTTGAGTGTTTTTTTTTTTGCCGGACAAGCAGTTCTCCCGGAATTCGACCGAAATAAAACAGTTTCGTCAAAATAGTTGTCTTATAGGGGTAAACACATGCTGAATCCATATCTGAACTTGGTTTTCGCAGATGACAAGCTATTTGGCTATCTTAATTGTATTTTAATAGTAAAATATTCAAGGTGTCTGGCGAAGACTGGATCTGGTGAAGACAAACCCAATTGTCTGTGCTGCATGTTAAATTTTTGGGATCCCATCGAACCTTTGGTCTTGTTTCGATAGGCTGTGTTCTTTGTTAAGCCTAGTCTTAAATTTCCCTTTATTTAACTCAAAACTCTTTCAGATTTTGTACCTGATTTCCACACTTCACAATGGACAAGGACGAACTGGTTCAGCGAGCAAAGTTGGCAGAGCAGGCCGAGCGATACGATGATATGGCCTCAGCAATGAAATCAGTCACAGAAACAGGTAATATACATCTGCCATCAGTAAAGTGGTATTTTCACTTAATTGTTTAACTTGATAAACTAGGACTGGTTCAGCCTAGATGTCTTGGTCCAGATTGTCTTGGTCCACTCAAGTCCTACCAAACCAGTTGTATCTGTATCAGTTTGTCTGAAAAAGTTACCTCCCCTTTGCCTCTCCCTCATTTGGTAGCCCGTAAAAAGTACTACAAAACGGGTATCATGGTATTTTTCCGCCACCGTCAATTTGGCTAGACACGTTTGAAACAGATATTGTCGATTGACATGGGAAAGGTGTATACCTGCTCTTTGCAAGTTTTAAAGTAACGTTCCGGCTTAAGGTGTTGACTAACCCATGGTTCACACTGCTGCGATTTCGCGCAAAATTCTGCGTCATGCGACATACGACACAAATCGTGCGATAAGCAACGCAGAACTTTGCGTTTTGTCGCAGTGTCGGATGTGTTGAAATATTTCAACTGATCCGACATAACGCATGCGATTCTTGAGGGAAAGAAAAGAAAAAACAGAGACTAGTTGATTTTCAAGAATATAAATTGCTCTACCTTGGTCTGATTGTAATCCTAGGATGGCTGAATGCAAAAATATCTTCTGAATAAACTTATTAACCTGTTTTGAACAAGATGGCATATGGGGTTTGACTGAAAATTTCCTAATGATGGGTGGTATTGAGATGGGTAATCTCCCAGCATCTTCGGTTTCTTTGTCCTTTTGCAGAATGATCTCGTCGAAAAATTTCGTTTTCCTCTCTCTCTCTGAGTTCTGGTACGGCTTCGGAGCAGGGTTGTCCATTTCGCCTCTTCGCGGCTGGGCAGCGTTGCCTAGGTCACTTAGATTGACTCACGCAGGTGCGCTTTCCATTTGCGTGTGCGTGGTAGTGGGGACGTCCATGCGATTCTGTCGCACGTTGGAACATGAAAGAAACAAGAGCTACGAGCTCATATGGCACTTGTTACGAGTAGGCACGGGTCGGTTATGTCAATGATATATCTAGTGTTTGCTAGGTGTCTTCCCACCAAGTTTCATCTCGATCCCTCCACTCATAGCGTTTTCCAATATTTCCAGTTGTCCCCTCCAGCTCCCCCCAAAGGTCACCGGATCCGGTCCGGATTTTAAGTGGGTCGTCTGAGGCATGAGGTCTT
This sequence comes from Branchinecta lynchi, assembly GCA_023053575.1. Classification (NCBI taxonomy): domain Eukaryota; kingdom Metazoa; phylum Arthropoda; class Branchiopoda; order Anostraca; family Branchinectidae; genus Branchinecta; species Branchinecta lynchi. Next base: position 13,010,696 of record JAKZAP010000014.1, read on the forward strand.
TCCAAATATCAAGTTTTACCGAGATCCGGTCACCCGTTCAAAAGTTATAAATACCTCAAGATTCCGGATTCCCCTCCCTCCACTCCCCCGACAGTGCCCGAATCGGCTCGGTCATGTCAATGATGTATCTAGTGTTTGCTAGGTGTCTTCCCACCAAGTTCTATCTCGATCCCTCCACTCATAGCGTTTCCCAAGATTTCCGGTTGCCCCCTCCAGCTCCCCCCAAAAGTCACCGGATCCGGTCCGGATTTTAAGTGGGTCTTCTGAGGCATGAGGTCGTTCCAAATATCAAGTTTCATCGAGATCCGGTCACCCGTTCAAAAGTTATAAATACCTCAAGATTCCGGATTCCCCCTCCCTCCACTCCCCCGACAGTGCCCGAATCGGCTCGGTCTTGTCAATGATGTATCTAGTGTTTGCTAGGTGTCTTCCCACCAAGTTTCATCTCGATCCCTCCACTAATAGCGTTTCCCAAGATTTCCGGTTGCCTCCTCCAGCCCCCCTCAAAAGTCACCGGATCTGGTCCGGATTTTAAGTGGGTCGTCTGAGGCATGAGGTGCTTTCGAAATATCCAGTTCCATCGAGATCCGATCACCCGTTCAAAAGTTATACATACCTCAAGATTCCGGATTCCCCCCTCCCTCCACTCGCCCACAGTGCTCAAATAGGCTCGGTTCTGTCAATGATGTATCTAGTGTTTGCTAGGTGTCTTCCCACCAAGTTTCATCTCGATCCCTCCACTCATAGCGTTTCCCGAGATTTCCGGTTGCCCCCTCCAGCTCCCCCCAAAAGTCACCGGATCCGGTCCGGATTTTAAGTGGGTCGTCTGAGGCATGAGGTCTATCCAAATATCAAGTTCCATCGAGATCCGACCACCCGTTCAAAAGTTATAAATACCTCAAGATTCCGGATTCCCCCCTCCCTCCACTCCCCCCACAGTGCCCGAATCGGCTCTGTTATGTCAATGATGTATCTAGTGTTTGCTAGGTGTCTTCCCACCAAGTTTCATCTCGATCCCTTCACTCATAGCGTTTCCCAAGATTTCCGGTTGCCCCCTCCAGCTCCCCCAAAAAGTCACCGGATCCGGTCCGGATTTTAAGTGGGTCGTCTGAGGCATGAGGTGCTTTCGAAATATCCAGTTTCATCGAGATCCGATCACCCGTTAAAAAGTTATAAATACCTCAAGATTCCGGATTCCCCCTCCCTCCACTCCCCCCACAGTGCTCGGATCGGGGAAGTGACTATTTCCAACTTAATCATTTGGGGTCCCTGATATGCCTGCCAAGTTTTATCGTCCTAGCTTATGTGGAAGTGCCCGAACTAGCAAAACCTGGACAGACCGACGGACGGACAGAAATTGCGATCGCTATATGGCACGTGGCCGAAGGGCAGGTGCCATAAAAATCGTGTCGCACACGAAGCAGCAGTGTGAACCAAGGGTAAGAACTGCGATGGGTTTGGGCCCGATCTCGAAACTTGGAGACATCTAGGGGAAAGCAAGGGAAGCGTCGGATCGTTTACAATACTCTTAATGACTATCTCTCCTTGGCGGTCAGATGGCTGATTTTGTCTGATGCTGGTTAAGTCGTTCTTCGCCGCATTTTGCCACCTGAAAAAGACGGAATGTCACTTTACAGTACGTTCCAACGAAACCAAGCGACATTGATGATAGCTATTCCTCAATAACATATCGCCTGATCTGTCCTTTTTTGGGATCCCAAAATTTAAGTGGAGGGATACCTATGACATCGCAAAAGTTGTCCGTCTGTCCGTCCGTCCGTCTGTAAGCACGATAACTCTCGAAGGGAACGAGATATTTTGATGAAACTTGGTGTGAGGGTTCGTTGGGTCGTCGGACCAGTCAGGTTCGTAGATGGGCTTTGTAGCTCTACATTTAGGGGTGGGGGAGGGGATTCAAATTAAGGGACACACAAAATATTTTGAAACAGCTAATGTGATAGTCGATTATGGGGTAAGAAGACATGCTGAACACGATGGTGAAAACTATTTTGTCATCGGACAAGTAGTTCGCCCGGAATCCGGCCAAAACCGGAAAGTTTGTTGAAAGTAAAAGTTTTATTTGAAGTTGATTAGATGTTCGATTTAGGGGTAGGAAGACATGCTGAAGACGATGGGGAAAATATTTTTTTGACGGACAAGTATTTCGCCCGGAATCCGGCCCAAACCGGAAAGTTTGTTGAAAGTAAAAGTTTTATTTGAAGTTGATTAGATGTTCGATTTAGAGGTAGAAAGACATGCTGAAGACGATTGTGAAAACTATTTTCTCGACGGACAAGTATTTCGACCGGAATCCGGCCCAAACCGGAAAGTTTGTCAAAATAAAAAGTTTTATTTGGAGTTGATTAGATGTTCAATTTAGGGCAAGAAGACATGCTGAACACTTATGTGAAAACAATTTTTTACCCGGACATGTAGTTCGTCTGGAATCCGGCCAAAACCGGAAATCTGTTGGAAGTCAAAGTTTTATTCTTAGTTGATTAGATAAGCGATTTAGGGGTAAGAAGAGATGCTGAGTCCTTGTATGACAATCATATTTTACCCGGACATATAGTTCGACCGGAATCCGGCTTGAATCGGAAAATTTGTTATAAGCTAAATTTCTATTTGAAGTTGATTAGATGTTAATTACTGGGGAAAGAAGATACCCTGATTTCGTCTTTGAGCTTTCTTTTTTCGCCGGACAAGTAGTTCTGGAGTTCGGCCGGAACCGTGAAATTGGCATAAGTGGCAGGAAGTTTTCGTCAAAACAGATATGACTTATAGGGGTAAACACGCATGCTGCATCCAAATCGGAACTTGGTTTTCTCAGGTGATTAGCTATTTGGCCTTAATCTGTTTCTGAATTTTAATTGTAAAAATGTTCAAGGAGTCTGGCGAAGACTGGATCTGGCTAAGACAAGACCCAGTTGTCTGGATCAGATATTGAATTTTTGGGATCCCATCGAAACCTTTGGTCTTGTTTCAACCCGTATCCTGGAAAGGTATTTCTCCGGCCTCTCTGGGTATCTAGCGGAAGAAAGGCATAAGTCGTGTCACAGCTGCTGCGAAAGATCGCGGTGATTGATTGACACAGGATTTGAGTCGTACGGACACGCTTACTCCTTCTTCTTGAGGATCGCTGGCGTGTTTTGGACTTAGTCAAAGCGAGGCTTCACCTTCCAAATCTTTCTTCCGGGTTTCAGACAGCCGTTTTCGTCGAGACGGATCTGGAAGGTGAAGCCAGGCCAAAAACGTCTGGAAGTCTGGGGGGTTGGACACCCCAGATTCCGGATGTTTGGAAGGTATCCATAGAGGCAATCCATTTGAGAGACAGAACAAATATGCAAATTTAGGAAGGAAAGGGAAAGTGATTGGCAGTTGTGACTGGGATGCAAGAGATATTTGAAATGCGAAGGGGACATCTAGGAAATGTTGAAGAATAGCAAAATTGGATGTCATCATTATCATGAAAATCTGGAAGGGTTGGCTTGACTATGCGGAAGCCCCGAACGTCTGGTAATCTGGAAGGTGAAGCCTGGCTTTCATATAGAGTATTAACCACGCATCCTACTTCTGGCCATAGTGAAACAGGAACTTGAAGACCTGCGGTACTCGAAACTTGAATGGTTTGCAGGGGAAGTGAGTAGGTTGTTGCTGATAATGAGATGGTTCATCACATGGGCGAAAACTCAGTTGCCAAGATTGCACAAGTAACTCGTTCGAAGCAATGTTACCACCTTTCGAAGCATTCTTTTTCTGGTTTTCTCCTGGAATTGCTGTAAAGAATAGCAGTAAGGGCAGAGCATCTACTGCTGATTTTCGAAAATTCCTCAACGTCGCATTGGAGACGGGGCCATGTTGCTAAGCATGGCTAGGCTAAGGGGACGGACTGCAGAGGGTTAATTATTTGTCCTTGGTATGGTTACCAATGTAACAATTGTACTGATTGTCAGTACGCAACTTAAAAATGATATTGGCAATAGCAAATTGGAATTTTTGAAAGTAGGGGATTCGCTTCGTAGATTGTGAAATTAACATTGAAGGTTATTGGGAGCGGTTTTGGGCAGTCGAGTCGTGTTAAACAGGGAAAACAACTGATATGGCTTACTTTCAGTTTTTTATTTCTTATTATAGCATCGTCCGCTCTGTCTTTCGTTAGGGAGAGAATCCTGTTTGAAGTAAATTATCCATTTGTTTATCTAGGAGTTGAACTGAGTAACGAGGAGAGAAACCTTTTGTCTGTTGCCTACAAAAACGTCGTTGGTGCCCGAAGGAGTTCATGGCGAGTGATATCCTCCATAGAACAGAAGACTGAGGGCTCAGAGAGGAAGCAACAGATGGCCAAAGAATACAGAGAAAAAGTTGAGAAGGAGCTGAGAGAAATCTGCTACGATGTTTTGGTAAGAAAAGTCCTCCATTGCGTTTCGCCAGCGTACCATTTAACCATAGCCTACTCTGTAAAAAGTTTCTCCGAGGAAGGATTAAAGTTAACTGCAGTATTTGCCACTGGGATTAATCTTATCTCAACTGGGGTAAGGTTAATCCGAATTAGAAATAATTTTATCTCAGTAGAGACAATATTAATCCCAGTAGCAAATACTGCAAGACCTTTTTTTTTTACAGTACCACCTTCCTTTCCAGACTGGTTAGACCAACGGTACAGGTTTTGGGTGGGCTCAGGCTAAAACCCGCCCCCCCCCCCCCCCCCACACACACACTGTAATAAAGTGTAATATATTTCTTCTAAAAATAAAATATAGATGCGAGCCGCCGTCATGCTTATATTCAACTCGCGTGTCTAGGAAAAACCTTAAGTGCTCGCGGTCCAAACTACAGTTTTAAGAGATTTCTGATTCCATATATTTGCATTTGGGGGGGGGGGGGAGGGGGCTTATGTCTGGGAGGGTTTTCGCGTAGACCCGTTTAGGATGGGACAAGACCCGTATCCGTAGTCATTGGTACCCACCTTTTGCGCATAATGCTGCTGACACAATCAAGTTTTTCCGGCCGTATTGATGGTGCCGAAAATCGTGGCAGGAATTTGAGACCGCGACCGCCCGGCCCTTATCGTTGATCCGAATCTTAAACCCGGTTCCGGAAGCCTTAAAATGTGATATTTTAAGTTTTTAACTTTTTTAACGTTGACAAATTTATCTCGTATTAAAACAACTTTTTTTTTTTTTTTTTTTTTTTTTTTTTGGCGGTTTTCGAAATACCAATCCAGTTATTTTATGATGGAAAATTATGGTTTAAAAAAACCCATTGATAATTTGAAAAAGAAACGGGAAACATTTAAAAAAAAAAAATTAGATAAAGCACACTTTGTCCGTTGCGTTGCGTTGATTGTATTTTGGTTAAAGTGTTAGGTAGACTTCATTTAGGATGGAGTAGGCTAATGATTTTTTATGAAAGCATATGGTCTAGTTAAAAGTTGTAGACCGATTGTGTGTATTTTATTATATTTGCTCTACTCGCCAGCTTTGGCGGATACAAATAAATGAATTGAATTGAATATTTCTAAAGTGGGTGGTTTAGCCAACCGTTTCCGGTTTGCTAAAGACGCGTGTTGTAACTTCTTACTATTGTCCACGAATATTCGAGCTGTAGACTTCTAACCGGTTAAACAAATCTGGCTTGTTATTGCAAGTCCTTTGTATAATTTCCATCGCTACATGAAAATGGTAGTTGTGATTCTAAGTTTAATGACGAGCGTTTGGGAAGCCAACGAATGTCTGTGCTTTGGGTGTAAGGTTCATGTCACTGTGGAATTCTGGCGGGTTGAATATGCAAATGCATGCGGTTTTGTGCATGTCCTGCCCCAAGGCGTCTCAAGGACGGGCTCTGAAAACGGGTTCAAGAATTCGAGACGACTCACAAATCATGCCATAAAACGTTTGGCTTGAATGTTTTCTTTATGTTGTAGCTATCAGCTGTCCCTTTCCGCTAAAAGCGTATTCAAGAAAGTGTAGTTAAAAAGCTTTAACAGGGGTTAACTTTCAGAAAGGACTGTAAAGTTTAGTTAGAAAATTAGAAAGCTTCTACCTGGTAGTCTAATTTTCAAATGATCTTTGACGGTTTGCTTCTGATTAGGGTGGGGATTCATTAACTCGAGCATCTAGCAGGGGAGAGATCCCACACTTTCCATTTTGGAAGGGGGATTCCGGAATAGCCTAATCCGGATGCGGCATTAAGCCGGATTTGGTCGAAGAAACTTTTTTCTTTTTTTCATATAAATTTTCTGTTCTGTCCCTTGTCCTGGATCCGACCATTTCTTTTAGGGAGTTTAGCGAAGGGGGATCCGGAAATTATGGAGTTCCGTGGGTTGCGAACGGGTGGTGCGATTGGAGTGAAACTTTACGGGTGATAAAAACTAAGACATAGATATGCCAAAAATATGTCACGTTTCCAAACCACATGCAGCCGTGGCTGTGGGGTAAGAGAGAGAGGGTGGGGGGGGGGGGGGGGGTGAGGGTGGTCGGGATATTTCTGACGTGCACACAAACACAACGAATGGGCCGAACTGGGTGCAAGTTGGACAGTACCGAGTTTATGCGGCCTAAATTTGTTTTTTGACGTCCGGACCGGATCAAGCCACGGTAGAGGAGGATGCGGGAACCGGAAATTTGCAGATAGGCTATGCTCCAATTCGAGTCAGACTTGATGGACGGGAAGAGGAGATGTCATAGATACGAAGTGTGTGTGTCCGAGTCGTATTTGACCAAAGTGAGAAAAGTTGGAGGGGGAGTCCTGAAAATGATATGGCTCAGATAGGGGTTCAAACGAGCGGAGCCATTTGATTGAAACTTGGAAGGTAGGGAGATATTGTAGGGTACGGACATGATCCGAGCACGATGTGGGGGGGGGGGGTACTGGAATTTCCCGAGAAATGCTCAGATTCCGGTGAAACATGATAGATGGCAAGAGAAGATGCTTTAGATGATCCATTTATGTGTCCGAACCAGATTCGGCTGTGGCAGGGGAAGTAGTGTGGCATCTCTAGGGATCAGAATAGTGGATTTAATTTGGAACTTGAATAGTAATTTGCCCTAAATTGTCCGAGGAAATGTCAGAAATGTTCAGACTCGAGTGAAACTAGATATCCTATTTCTAGGTCCGAACCTAGGGTGGTTGAAGTCAGTAGTTTGTGTCTTGCACCACCTACTTTGAACAAGTGGCATATGAGCTCGTAGCTCTTGTTTTGAAGATCGTTAGCTTTGTTATTCAAAAGTACCGTAGGGTTTGTTCCGTGAATTTATCATATCGGAATTATCACTTAGATTCATCTGTCTTCTCATTGCCTCAAGGCAGTGCTTGGAGTCTACAAGCTAGATATCCCCATTTGGGAGATGTTGCGGTATAAAATGCCTAAGGCATGCCTAACATTGCCCTCCTCCCCACCGAATACACGAAAAGAGAGGTTTTAGTTAGAAATCAGTCAGTATACTCTTGGGAGGGGGTCATCGTACCAAGGGAGTTGTAATGGAAAAGCTCTCAGGAACGACGCTGACCGGAAGGGAATTGTTCATCTGTAAGGAATAGTTCCAAGCGAACACAAACATGAGCTGTTACCAGAATCCCCCAGAATCTTTGCGTCATTGAACCCGAGTCGAAGGATCAGATCATTTAAATAAGGCTCTAAAATAGCTGTTTGTTCTTAAACCAATTCCCTGTATTTCATGATAGTTGCAACCTTTTCTGTCCACGAAAGTATCAAGTGATAACTCCATATAAGTAAGTACTTAATCTGTGACCTGCCATTTTCAAAAGCTGAGTATGTAAAGTAAAGAAATTAAATAAAACACAACAAAAACATATGCTGTACAATTTATTTCATTCTGGTCAAAACAATACGTTCACTTCCTTCAGGTTACTCGCAATTGTGCCTTGTAAGCCCCTTTGCTCACCGCCTGCAGGCAGTTCGGAAACGCCGGTATACTTGGGTTCTATCCGAATCATCAGATAATAATAATTAATGTCATACCTGTATGAAATATCAGCATGTAATAATTACATCTTTACGAATACGTTCAATGTCTCGCTTTATTTTTAATGGTTTTCTTCGAAAGCTGTTGACATTTATGAGAAGAAAGCTCCATGCCTGAATTTTGGCGGGAACTGACCTTGTATGCGTCAAGGGCATTCAAGGAGATATGTCTGTGTTGAATAGAAGATTGGGTTAGGTTTGGGTAAGGAATGTCTTCGTAAGGACTTAAAAATGCGTTGCTGGAGCATTTCTGAGCTCTAGGATCATAATAGCAGAACTTCATTGAGTAGAGCTTGATTAGGTATCTGAAGTCGTTCCAGGACAAGTTGAAAGGGTTGCTCGTTTGGAATTTGTCCAGTTCTGCAGAGTTGTTTGTTATAATAATATAACTGCAGTAAAAAGGGAAGTTCATTTCTTTGCATTTGTATGGGATCTTTAAAATGTAAAAAAAAATATTTTTGCGTTGTCACGGGCGCTAGCTGGTTCAGTTGAAGGATGGAGCCTTCCGATCCTTGTCGTCCATTTTGCGTTGAAGGCTGTTCGAATATCCTCTTTACTGCTATTGGAAACAATAAGACTGATATCGCGTATCCTCTGTACGGGTAATTGAACCCAGCTTTATATTCACAGAAGTAATTCACGGAAATGAAAGAAAATGTGGCGCCTAGGCGCCGTGTCAGTAAACCTTAACAGGGGAGAAGGCAAAGACCATGTCGGGTCTCCGTCCTGGGTTTATTACTAGATTTATTAATCTTTTTGGGTAAGTTTAAAGCATTTTGCCCTTTGAAATCTATTAATGGACAAAGGAGAGTACCAAGATAGAAGATTTTGCCCCCCCTTCCCAAATGACGTATCTGGGCTGCCGGGTATTAAGCATGTGTTTATACTGACATATTCCTTTGTAGGGTCTTCTCGACAAATTCCTCATTCCAAAAGCGAGCAATCCTGAATCAAAAGTATTCTACCTTAAAATGAAGGGCGACTACTATCGGTACCTTGCTGAAGTAGCCACCGGTGACACCCGAAACGGTGAGTTTTCCTATACGTTTGCATGTGTGTCATTTGTTCTGCTTGTGTATACTGTATGGTTGTCCTGGTCGTAGTAGACAGAGTAAAGCGCCGACTTCAATGGGTGGTGAAATTTAAAGCAAACCTCAGGCTTCAGATTGACTGAATTTTTTGTCCAAACAGTTGATTTCTTCATGAAAAAAGTCAGTTTTTCTGAAAATTGGTCGATTTTTTTTCTCAAAAATGAAATTTTTGTCGTGGAAAACAGTCTTGCAGAAAAAGTCGGTGAAAATTACCATCCAGTCGGTAAATGCCTCCCCCGCCCCTAAAAAAAAAAAAAACATTTTGGCCAGTAACGCCTCTGCCTGTACGTGCAATAAATACGGTGTTTTTACCGACTATAAATGCATCCGTGTTAGGTTGTTATATCTTAAAGCACATATCGCACTACTTGCTGTGTATGTTCCAACATTCAGAACCATTTGAATACTGCAAAAACTAGGCTCTGCTTTTGAATTACCCCCGGCCTTGTCTTTGTCTTGGGCTGTAGACATGGGAGGGTTTTCTGCATTTTAATCAACTCCGAATATCACTCCGGACGATCTAGATAACCCTCAGTAGGCTCGTTTCAGACAAAACGAGTACCCCAAACGATAATGGGTGTACATCAGAGCCTGAAGATTGTTTGACTCCTCGGGGAATAATTGCGTGACTCATCGGTTGCTCATGTTTGGCGCTCTAGACGAAATTCACAAGGTAGTAAATACTCTCTGGCCATAAAAAGGCATTTTTAGCGTAAGGGTTATCGGACTTCGCGGTCTAACTTGATATCCAAATCGGACCAGTCTTTGAAGCATGTTTAGTAGTAGCATATAAAAAAGGCCAATGGAGGAGTGACACGGTCAAAGCCAGGAGTTTAAGCGGCTTTGTAGCAAGAGAGATTAAAGGTACTGACAGTAATATTAAAAAAACAAAAAAAATTAATATTGATTTTTGTATTGCCCAGTATTGGTTTCCTTTGAGATCGTTTCGCCGGCAAGTCCACAACACGAATTGATTTGAACTGAAAAGGCTAAAACTGGAATGAATACCTCGCGAATACATTGGCCTAAATTAATCTACACCAGATTGGGAGGGAGCAGAAATAACAGAAGCGTCCCGGTAAAATTGAGTCTGGGGAAGATCTGAAAGAAGAAGAAATAAAGGTTAACGATTGGAAAACGAGCGAAGTTAACGATGGAAAAAAAAATCCAGGACCAACATGCGTTTTATTTTGCTTTTTGGCGTTAGTTATGTTCAGCTTTCTGTTTTTATGTTCCCTCATGTCTATATGTGTTAATACAGGACGGGAGCTTGCACCCGGAAGTATCACATTTAGACGTTTCAAATTAAACAGTATTCTGGCAAGAGAAAATATTTTATTTTAGTTTTTCGTTTGAAAACCTACCTGAACAGGTTGCCGTGTTACGGGCTGTGGCTTTGCGGGGAAGATCAGGGAAGCATGGTGCGTTATAAAATATCGTCGCGCATCAGTGGATGAAAGGCCAATTGAGCGAATCCGCATATTGTATGAGCCAGTGTAATTAGCGAGCTTACTTCACTTCCGCCCTGTAATTAATTTTGCCTCTAGGGCTTCGGAATTGAAAAATTGGATTCGGACCTGGTTATTCGCTGTCGCATGCAGAAAATTAGTCAATGAGTCTTTATTTTTTCGTTTCCCCGTCAGACTGAAATACAAAAAAAAATACTGTAAGAAAAGTATAAAGACTCTGTGTAATATTCCTTTTGAGTATAATATCGGATATAGACAAAACTTCAACTATGATTGGTTGTTTGTTCGAGAAGGAATCTGATTTCATAGGTGTCTGGTTTGTTCTACTTTATTTGCGACGTAATCAATCAACTGGGGATGTGGAGGGGGGGGGGGGTTGGGCATGCTACCGGACAGAAGTTAGAAACGTTCGTGTGTCGGGGTCACTCAATGTATGAGTTAATAATTTATTCTGATACTTGAGCCGGACGCAGTCGATAATTGGGAGAAAGGAAGCCGATTTGATACTGTTCCGTTTGACTTTAGTTCCGTCGTGAGTCAGTCAACTATGGAGAGGGGGCTGTTAAAGTTCGAAACGTCCGCAAGTCGGGCTCTCCCAATCTATCAATCAGTATTTTATTCTAAAACTTCATCCGGAGCCGTGTAATTGGTGTTAGGTCATTCGAAAAAAAATACAAAATAATAAGCAAGCTCCTTTCTCACTTGTGTTCTCAGTTAGCTTTTCGTCACTGTTTTGTCGTAAGTAGTGATAACTAACTGCATGCTCCGTTGTGACTTAATCTGTTCTTTTTCACAGCTGTTGTGGATGACTCTCAGAAAGCCTACCAGGACGCCTTTGAGATTAGCAAAGCCAAGATGCAGCCCACTCACCCAATCAGGCTCGGCCTGGCCCTCAACTTCTCAGTATTCTACTACGAAATCCTCAACTCACCCGAAAAAGCATGCCAGCTGGCAAAACAGGTACCTTACCCTTGACCTTACCTCCTCTTTCAGCCGTTGTGGACGACTCGCAGAAATCTTACCAAGAAGCATTTGAAATTGCTCGGACCAAGATGCAGCCCACACACCCCATTCGGTTGGGGTTAGCGTTGAATTTCTCCGTATTCTACTATGAAATCCTCAACTCTCCCGACCGTGCCTGCCACCTGGCGAAACAGGTACACCCATGGCTTGTCGGAAGTGCATGAACCTAGAGGGAAATGACCCAGTGTCATGTGTAGAGGTTTAAGTAGCAAGGCGTTAGACCGTACCCGGTTTTGAAATGTAGCCCCAAGCTTAAACCATAAGGCATACAACTTAAAACTTATAGCAGAAGGAAAGCAAATAAATCTTATCTTAAGCGCAAAGTTGTGTTAGAAGTTATGGAATAAGTCTGTTGTCTTTTAAATGTCAGTTTCAACTGACAACACTTGAGATTTTCAAATGTTCGATTTTGTATACAGGAAGAGCCGAAACCCCGCCGAAAAAAATATAAAAAACCCTGCCGTCACCATGATATCGGAAAAGTCAGCAGGGCTCCTGGCAACGCTTGTTACTCACAACGTTTGCTAGTCATAACCTATAACTTCCCAAGTTTTATCTGCTGAAACCGCGCATCCTTGTGATATCTGTTTTGAAACGTCTGACAGTGTGGCCAAGAAAAAACTTCGTAATTTCTTATTTTGCTTGTTTGAGTAGCATCCTATAGGTCAGGGAAAGCCCAGATTTATCAGTAAATTCGCAGAATGCCAAAAGGCAAATTCTTGGAATTTCTTGTTCATCTTCTTTTGTGTGGCTTTTCAGTTGAAGTGTAGCTAATCATCCTGATGTGGTATTAAAGATCGATAAATCTTCGATAACCTGGAAAAGCCGGCAAATATGAAATGAAAATTCTGTAGAAACCCTAGCATGGCTTCTGTCACCAGGGTGTGATGTTCGTTGACAGCATTCGTGTGTTGTGTCGGTTGTCTTGCATGTTTATGTTTCACGCGGATGGTGTCATGTCTTCCAGGCCTTGTTGCCACCTCAGTTACCTTCTGCTAACCAAGTGGTGAAACGATATCCTGAAATCGGTAACTTTCAATGCTGGAGTTTCTTAACATTGGGAAAAAGTGTGGGGCAGGAAAACTTTTCTGTTACTCGTTAGTTGAGTTGCGTTCCTCTTTTTCTTTGTCACAGTAAGTTAGCATGTAACTTGTCGACCTCTGTACCTACAGATTTATACGTATTCAGATTTTGATAACCAAGTTGCTAGACTTTACGTTGAAATAGGTAACTTTCAGTGCGGGAGTTTGCCAACCCAATCTTGTTTGGGAAAAAATGTGGGGGAAGGCTAACTTTTCTACTAGACGTTTGTTGAGTTCTGGTCCTCCTTTTCATAGTCAGAGTGTCCTTCGAAAAGTCGATAGTTAGCACATAATTTGTTAAATTTAACTTGGACGTACAAGTATGTGCATATTCAGACACATCTCTGAATTTTAGACCCCCGTCCTCTTGTTTTTCATCTTCGTAACAGTCAGTGAGAATGATGAAAGAACGGTAGATTGTTGTTGTTCTTCTGTCTGGAGCACTTCGGACTGTCGTGAAAGTAATGCAAAACTTCTGCAATTATTTTGAGGCGCTTAACGTGGCGGGAAAACGGTTCGAAAACAAGTGAGCAGGCCCAGTTCAAACTCACAATCCTGTAGGTTTAGGCAGAAGTAAATGCACCTCGACTGTACGGGAGTCTTTATCTGAGGATTGGTAGTCCGTCTGTTGACGTTCATCTACGAGCCAGTTGGAATGGTGGTGGTAGTGGGCTGCACTACAGAAGAGGGAAACGGACGCGGTACGACTGTATCCTTATTTCCTAACTCGTTTTTCTGCGGTTTTGGTCACTCCCGGTCCCGTCCGGTTGCGAACTCTTAACTGGGGGGAAACGATTCAAAAATAGCCGGACACTCGCGAAAACAGTTGTACGCAAAACATTCGACTCATGAAGTTATCTTTTTTCCATTATCACCTGGGACTCGACGTCTACATTGCTCAGTGATTCATACGTGTGCCCTCACGAGCTTGCAGTGGAACTGGACGTCCGAGTATGTTGCATTGATTACGCTGAATGAGGTTTCCGACTGTGGGTTTCAATCCCCAGAGTGTTCCAGAGTTAGCACTCGCATGTGGATTTTCAGCTTTTGCAGCGGTGGATATAAGGCAGTTAACGCGAGGCACTAGGTTGAGGGAAGATTAAAAAAAAAAGAACGAAGCATCAGTTTTGTGGTGACTTCATGTCAGTCTTCAGGAGGCCATTATCGGTATGTCCCTCTGTATATCCGTCAGTCAGGCTGGATTGGTTGGGAACGGTCTGATCAGCCTAGGCAGGTCTCTAACTGATACAAGAGTCTACAATTGTATCCATGATTCCGTCGGTTAAGCGGTTGTTTTCTTTGGTCACATCGGGAGGTCCGTCCTGGCCGAATGGTTCGCACGCCGATCTCGTCAACTTCGATTTTGGTGGTGTGTACCGTTTAGTTTGGGTTTAGTTTGGGGGTCACATACTTCAAATGGGCACCTAGAGAAATCTCGGAAAGGGGACATGAATGGTACGCGAAAGCACAAGGATGGCTTGCCCCCAATCGCCCATTGCATTGTCAACCGCCCTGAGAATCGGAGACCAGCACCGCTAGTTATGCCCATATAGGTTGATGCTCTTACTTTTACCTGCTTTACCAAAAAAATATTTAAAAATCATGGGATTTTGTTCTCTTGCCATCTGCGCTGCAAAGACTCTTTTTTTTTTGCCTGGTAGTTGTTGGCATTCCCTTGTAGTTTATGTTAATCGCAGTTTACTTTTTGCCGGTGAGGCTTTAAGAAACATCTGCCTGTAGTTACTAGGATTCACCATGTCTTGCAGCTGGAACTTCCGCTTCCCCTAATAAATCATCTTAGCAACGATTGCTCCCTTTCAGCACTCTTCTGTCATTCGCCGGATCGTTACATTCTGATTCATGTCGTAATTTTGCCCCCCCCCCCCCAAGAAAACCCACCAACCCGGGTACAAAAACCAGGATTTCCGTTCGAAGAGTAGTTACAAGCCTCACAAGTCGTAACAGTAAGATAGATATAGCAGAGGTATGCTTTTTTGAACACCTATCTAAACTTTAAACTGCGTTCGTTTGTTCGTTTTTCTGCATCGGTTGCAGTCAAATAGAAACAGTAAATTAATTTAATAAAAGCGTTGCAGCTTTGTTCTGATATTCTTGTTTTCGCATAAAGAATGAAATCAAACTCTACAAATCTGCTTTTCTGTTTCATTTTTAATCTTCTTTATCTTTGTTGAAAAAATTCGGTGAGATATGTCGGTGATCGGTGAGATATATCTGAAAGCAACTGAGTTCAAAAGAACAAAAGATTAAAAAATATATAAGAATGTACGGCTTTAGTTTAACCTAGTTTGAACTGGAATTATTTGTGTTGTAATTAATACTGTGCGTGGATTTGCTGGACGTGATTTCATCATATTCTTAGGCGCGGTTCGGATCGACGTTCGAAGTAACCTACCTCTACTGTACGGTCACACCAAAAATAAAAGATGGTACTTTTGGGCACCTGGCCCCTGCCCGCCCCCCTCCTCCCTCTAATGTCCACCATTATCGGACACCACAAGAGCAACGAATAAAATTTCCTTCTGCGTCAGGGACCTGAGAAATAGTTTTCGAACCAGATTTCTCTGCTTGGCTCTCATGTTTCTCCCTTCTGCATGCAGACGACGGTTTCCAACGCTGCCGAGGTATTGATCTCTCTCCAGTCATTGCTCGAGCGAGGCGATGGAAAATCGATGCCGGGTCCGTTTTGCCCCGTGTGCGACGTGGAAATGAACTTGATTTTATCGTAACTTGACGACTGGGCGTCTGCGGCCTGTTTATGACTTAATGAACGTGTCTTAAGTATCACTAGCTTACTAGATAGAATAGAGGCAGTTCTCAATTACAG
This sequence comes from Branchinecta lynchi, assembly GCA_023053575.1. NCBI lineage: Eukaryota > Metazoa > Arthropoda > Branchiopoda > Anostraca > Branchinectidae > Branchinecta > Branchinecta lynchi. The sequence goes on from JAKZAP010000014.1 coordinate 13,026,190, forward strand.
TCTGAAGGGAACGAGTGTTCTAGGGTTTTGTGTCCCTGGACACAGGGTTGATTCAGCCCTCCTTTGAGTCGTAGACTTGTCGTGCGACGGAAGTCAGAATCTGTTGAAAGTGCCTATTTTGCTACTGTTTTTTTTCCTCCTAGCTCCAGATCCCAGATCACTTTTAAACTTACGTTAATTGAGATTCCTTTATTTTCAAAAAACAGCCCGAAGGCGGGAACATGCGTGAATTTTGCTTTCTTGTCAAGATAAAATGTCAAAATTAAGATGTAACAGTAGTTCAAATACAACAACCGCACGCTTCTGCGATGTTTGTCTTATATCGACTCTTTCATACCCCCTAATGACTGGTGTAAGCGTAAAATTGAGGAATTTCTTTTTATTCTCAGCTATTAGTTGCTTCGTATTTATTTGTTTTCCCACAAAATCCTAGTTTCCATTTGACAAACTAACGGATCTTCTAGTCGAGCAAATTATCTTCTTAATTTTGTCTTTCCATTTTGACGTTTCTGTGCGTTGTAATATGAACAAATTTCAAACTGAGTTTTTCGCTAGGTATCGACGTTAAGAAGAACCACGTAAGCCTTTAACGCGTAACAGCCTGGGGGTTTTCGGTATTAAGGAAGTACATAAGAGCTTTTTCGTTATCTGTCCTGGGACAAAACCTAGTCAATAAAAGACCGATCTTCATTGAATGGGAATAGGAAATTACGAAGATCATCCTTCCGCCTCTCGCTGCATACGTCCTACCAACTCGATATATTCTTGGCCCAGGAACAGTGACGTTGGTACCTGGATTTGGTTTGTATTTGGCTGGAAATCCGTTGTTAGGGAGCTTCGACGTCTTGGTGGAGCCTCGACGAAAGGAGGATATAGGGTGGTTGTAGAGGGAGGAATTTTCGCCGGACACTGTCCGACAACGAGTTGAAATGGTTTTATTGATAGTCCCGGCTCTAGCTGTGGGTTCTACAGGTTAATTTTGGTCCGTCCATGATTTTGTATTATGATTCGCGAGGGAGTCAACTCGCAAACCGCCGCGAAAAACGAGGAAGGGCAGGACCCCTCTTCTGATGGTTTTCTTCTTCCCTGTCGTCTTTGGTCTTGTTGCCAACGGTAACCAAAAGTGAGTTGAAAGCTGACCTTGGTGCTCTCTCCAACTGGTCATCTCTGTGGCTTTTGGCCGCGAAGTGCAGTAAACCATATTATTCTAAGAACCCACAACATACATGCACCATGTGGATGGATCCAAGAACCACTGACGTATATCCGCTGTAAACATTGTTTGAATAAATGTTTCAAAGTCAGTATGGGCTCAAAGAATATTTGACCTAGAAAGTGCTGAAGAAGACAAAAAAGACGTTGGAGTCACAATTGACACACAGTTTAAATTTCATCCTAAAGGTCGCTAAAGGAAACAGAGCACTCGGGCTTGTCAAAACCACTAAGAAGCCTGGAATCATTAAGAAGCTCTACATTTCCTCGTGAGTCCCATCTTGAGTCACATGCTTGTTGCAGCACCTCACCACAAAATGGACGCCGAAGCCTTAGAGGGAGTACCCACCCCGCAATTAACAAACTTACAAAACCATAAATGGTTGAAGCTAGTGACTCATATCGACGAAGACGGGTCGACGTCCTGATGGTAAAAAAGTTGTTTAGATTCCAAAATTATCCTTGGATTATCCGAGAGCTCCCAGTTAAAGTCGACGAGAGGCTATTCCAGAAGCTCCAACTGCCCAGTTGTAAGCGACGTGAGCGGGACAGTTGTTTTCTCTGTTTTCTCCACCACTTTGGAACAGCCTTTCGAAAGGCTAAAACAAAACGATCAACGCTGCTACCATGGATGGCTTCAAAGAAGCTGTGGACGAAGACTGGAAAAATGCTGAATGTCGGCTATACTGGGATTTCGGTGAGTCGATGTGACAACTACAATTTGCCAACCAGCGAGAGACTCACACATGAGGATCACCCCATTTTATCTCGGTGGAAGTGCGATTTAAGTTAAGTTCTGAGGAAGGAGCCCTGTTTTAATTTACAATGGACCTGTTTTTTGGTATTTTTCGCTAGTTTTGAACATCATTAGTCTTGTTTCCCTCGTTTGGGACCGCCGGAGTGCCGATATTCTTGCGGCAACGAGTGAAGCGATTTTTGGTCAGTGCAGTAGACAAGAGCTTCCAATAAAAAGTGAAACATGGTTGTGGTTTAAAAAGATCGTAATGGAACTATTATACCGTCGTCTCTCAAGTCTGAAAATCGTGGGCCCTTGATGTGACTGAAAATCCGTTTGAAAGAGTCCAGTACGATCGGACAGCCTTTCGTACGGTCTCCTTTTCTTGGGTCGGAGAAGTTGCAGTCTCTTGTTTGGAACTCGTGGTGCAGTGCGGATAGCCCGTCTCGTCCAGCCGATTTTGTGGAGAAACGTTCCTCCTTCCTGGAACTGTTAAACGGATTGGTAAGCGCGAAGGCAGGACTGTCACTTTGGAGGAATGTGAGGGTTATTAAGAGAGGTTCGTCTGAAAATTGCTGTTGTAATAGTCTGAGGCACGAGACATATTTCTGTGGTGAATTGATTGGGAAGCCAGGTTTGCGAGTAAATTGTTTCTGGTGTACCCACAGCTTACCTTTTGGAGATGAAAGAGACGGTACTGGTTTTGCGCCGAATCTACCGTTGCCCTTGGTATGCTACAAATACAGTTTTGTGTGTTTCCGGCGTTACCTACCGTTTACAAATGGGTAAGCCTGTAAGCCCTCTCAGTACCAAGAATTTAAATTATCATATTGTTTTCAGAATATTCTCATTCGGCCAATCCCCTGTAAGCTTCTCAGTACCAAGAATTTAAATTATCTTATTGTTTTCAAAATGTTCTCATCTCGAGAGTAAGTATGTTACCTGGCTATGTTACCATACCGACGTCGCGGTAATTAAGCGACTTGGTGTTCACGGTTCGTTAGGAAAGCTCTCGGAATTATTCGTTTGCTCTTCCGTCAAAGGTGGCTGGGATGGGGGAAGATACGCTGCACTGCGTTTTTAGTCCCTATAGGCCTGGATTTGCTTGTTGTGGATGCTGCTGTTGCACATTTTTGGGGAATTGTAGTTCCAGGGTATTGAAACAGCCTTGCCGTTAGGAGGAGTTCATTGATGACAAAATAATGTGGAAATAAGTAAGCAAAAGAGGGAAGAAGTAAACTACTAGAACTAATGCAGAGAAACTAGCGATGGAACTCATGCGTAATAGAAGAGTGGGACAGGTTTTGCTTCAAAAACTCATGATTTTTTCAGACGAAAATGCAGATTGATCCAAAACTTTCTTTCTTGGTATTGTGACTGCGAACAATGTAGTAGTTCAAATTTCTTTTCTTACAGAATAAAAAATATCCGCGGAAAAAGCTGTTTTGTCTGACTAATCACTATATATCTGTAAGCGCCACACAAACAAGACCAGAGGTTTCGATGAAATCCCGAAAATCCAATATTGTTCTAGACGATTGGGTCTTGTCTTCGCCAGACTCCTTGAACATTTTTAATATAAAAATTCAGAAACAGATTAATGTCAAATAGCTAATCATCTGTGAAAGCCAAGTTCAGGTATGGATTCAGCATTTGTGTTTACCCCTATAAGTCATAGCTATTTTGACGAAAACTTCCTGCCTTACTTCTGTCAATTTTCCAGTTTCGACTGAATTCCTGAACTGCTTGTCCGGTGAAAAAAGAAAGCTAAGAAACGAATTCAGCGTATCTTCTTTCCCCAATATCGGACATTTAATCAACTCCAAACAAAAATTTAACTTATAACAAATTACCCCTTATCCCATAATCGACTATCACATTAGCTGTTTAAAAATATTTTGTTTGCCCCTTAATTTGAACCCCATCCCCCACCCCTAAATGTAGGGCTACAAAACCCATCTAAGAACTTGACTTGTCCGATGACCCAAAGAATCCTCACACCAAGTTTCATCAAAATATCTCATTCCCTTCGAGAGTTATCGTGCTTACAGACGGATTCATTTGAAGGAATACGCTAAACCCTCCTGATTCGTAGTGGCGCTAGCGAAATGGTGCGTTTTGGTGTGCACCAAGTTAGCTATTGCTCGTGCTCGTGTATCAGAACCGGCACGAACCGTATATAAAACGAGGCATCAAAATAAGTTAGAGCCCTGCAAACCATCAGCTTCTAACCGGTATAGATCTTCTTTTCGTCAATATTTTGTAAAGCATTTTAATTAGTTAGTGACAGTATGTTTTATAATTTATTGATAGGGTCTTAATTAACTATTATGTCATTTGACCTAATAAATTCGTATCGTATCGTGTCCTTGATTTAAGCCAGTTGTGACGTTTCGGAATTTAGCGTCTTCGTCTGTTTCTGTGATCGAAAGAGGTACTAATGGTGGTTGCCTCTTCTCTAGGCCTTCGATGATGCCATCGCTGAGTTAGACACCTTAAACGAAGACAGCTACAAAGACTCAACGCTGATCATGCAGTTGCTGCGAGATAACTTGACGTTATGGACCTCCGACACCCAGGTAAGTCCCTTCCCACGTTTTTAACTTCAAGGCGATTCCCTCGTCAAGAGTCGATCATCAGTAATCGTGTCGCAAACGAAGTTTCGGTTTGAGAAGGAGGGATCTCGCTTTGAACGATTCTTCTCTTTTGTTGAGTAAATGCTCGTCCTGAGGAGGCCTTTTTTTATGAAAATGTGGACAAACTCTCAAATTTGAGTAAAGTTAGGTACTCCACAGTTATTGTATTTTTAGCGAAGTTACGCCCGAATTTTCATTCTTCAGTTTCATAATCTGGTCGGAAGCAAAAATTATGCCGTGGTTGGCAGATTTTTTTTTTTTATGATTTCCATTTTATCATGAATTATGTAGAATCGTTGTTGAACCGGAAAAGGTCGGCGGAATTTGTTCTGGACGATTTAAGCATCACAGCGAGCACGTAGCTTAACGTCAGGAATTTTGGCCAAATTTTGTAATTTTGTCTAGCCAACTTTGTCGTAAATTTGCCCACTCAAATCATAGATTACCAGAACAAGTCAGAGCAAGGCAAGAATTTCGTATTTTTGTTTTTTTTAATTGCGGTTGTAAAATTTTCGCGTGAATAGGATAGTTTCATTGTAGCGACGCACGACACATGCCGTCATCTTTCCAAGTTGATGGGTTTCCGCTGCGGTTTTGTCTTTTCCATTCACGGCTACAATTATGGCAAGCCACACCTGCCATTTAAAATTTACCGACCGCTAACGGCAGAATTTTTGCTTTGCCTCGTTGCCAGCCGAAATGAAGAGACCCTGTATTAATCATGGAGCTAGATGGAGGTACCTCAGGAAATTTGTATTACAATTGCATTGGAATTTGGGGTTGCATTAATGCGATATTGGTAAAAAAGTTAAATTTACTTAATAATAATGATGTACTCTATTTCCTTAATAGCTTGTATCATACGCGCTAGCACTGGATCGTCATTCACGCAAATAACATATGACAAATACATAAGCAGACATTTCATCTACACGTACAACATGAAAATATAATTCGACAGAATTGAAATATTCGCTAAAATAAGGTACAAAGGATTTCAGGTAACGATCAGTCGAGTTTATGGGTGGTCTTTCTAGTCTCTGGGAAGCAGCATCCCTCTGTCTCTGTCGCGTATTGGGCCTGCTATTTGCTGTAGTCTCGAAGTCAGATAGAATGGCGCGATGCGCATGTGATGCCAGACACTTGCTCCCCGAACGCTATTGTCAGTTGATGCTGCCTTTCAGCAAATGTTGGTAGGACAATCTTGACCAGGGCATCCTCATAAGAAAGATAACCCGGGCCGAGCATAACCTTAACGGCCCTTTTTTGGAAAACAGGGGCATATGTTCGAGCAGTGTTACGAATTGTGTATATTAAAAAAAAAGGAAAATGTGACTTACGTCGGCTGGTTTGAGATTTGCTCTTGCACAGAAGGTGCCGCGGGCAGAATTTTAAGTGTATAAGCAAGGTATAGCATGTATATTTGTAGAATTTTTAGACTGTTAAGCATATGATCGAGCAGTCTTACGAATTGTGGACAGTTAACAAAAAGAAGAAGGAAGACGGGTTGTATGGTAATTTGAAACAAAAATTATCTAGTTAGCGCATTTTTCAGCGGCCGGGCGGGTATCAGTTCTTGTTATTTGCATATTTGAAACAATCAAGTGATAAGAAACAATGGTAATAGTTCGCTAGTCATTCACATCGGAACTACATCATATCATCAGTGAAGCTCGACCAATTTGCTTCCTCGAGTACGGCCTAGCTCTATGTCTTAAACCTTCCGTCGGAGACGACGGTGGATCATATTACTTGGCCCAGAGACGTGTATTCGTAATGTCGGAACCGATTACATCATCGGAACAGGAATGCGCTTGAACACACACGAGTCCACTGACGCGGCTGTGGACAGTGACTCCGTGTTTTTTTTTTCTGATAGAAGCAGAAAATTAATATTCTGGATTAATGGTATACTTTTTCGGATCCGACTTTATGAGGTCTCCAGGTATGGACATCATTTGAAAAATATGCTGAACAGGAATATACGATAATATTAGAGACCACCTTTTCCCCACCGAAAACTGAGTTGTAATAGATAAGTGTGAAGACTAAATTGTCCTGTGCGCGGGGTTGGTAGGTTTTGGGTTGGGTCTTGTTTGATCAGTTATGACAAAGCGATAGGGTCGCATTAGGATCGCAGGAAGCCTTTCGCTAGGTAAGGTATGCAACCCCTCGTCTTCGTTTTCTCCTAAAACCCCATCCTGTCGCCTGTTGGCCGAGGTGTAGAATGAAGGGCAGATTTATACACCTGGGAGAGATTCATTTCTGGTTGCCATTAAATAGGCCCCCACCTTTCCTTGTTCTTTCTCGCTTCTCTGTCAGGATCCCTGGATCCTGCTTTCTTCTTCACTTATTCTAGGCTACAGTTCTTTTGACAGTGACAATTGGATTCTGCCTTTAATCGAAAACATTAGGGCGGCCTTTTTGGTGCCTTGGTTACGAGAAAACTCTAGCAAATGAGATACCTATCAGTATGGAAAGCATTTTGGGCCATATCAGCCCCCTCTCCCGTCACAATAGTTTTCCCCGATCAGGCATCTCGGTATTGATTCTCTTAGGATGGGAAGAAAAAGTTCAAGAAATGTCAGAACTTCCTAGCGAAAGGCGCAGAAGTTTTAACGAAGTGGAACAGGCGACGCTTAGCAATTTGGAATGAAAAATGTTTAGGGGTAAGGTGTGTAGACAAGGAGAAACCGCAGTCTCCATGACAAGATGAAAAAAGAAATGGAATTTCCTAGACGGAAAGTTGGAAAATTTCCGAGTATTTTTGAAGCGCATGTCCAGCATTACGGAAGATTGTATATACGACATGTTTATTTGTTTTATTTGAATGAAATGGGTGCGGTATAATTTGGAAGGTTTCGGGCGAAGGACAGGTCTATCTCGGAATCACTTTCCGACTACCGAAGCGTATCGCAAAAACTGTGGGAAAGCGATTCCTAGAATAACTTTCCACTTTCCCGCTGGACTGATCGCGAAAACACATGGAAAGCTGTCATCGCCGTGATAATTTTAAACTACAAACTATTTCTAATAAATATGGTTCACTTAACGGTTCTTTGACTCTCATAGATGCCATCGAAGCCACCCTAATCACGCTTGCCATTTTCCTTTATTTATTAGTGGTACTTGCACTGTTTTTTTCCCACACCTTTGAAATTCCCGCCGAAACATTCAACTTTCCGCGGAGCTTTCCACTATCCTCTTGAAATCACTTTCCGGGAAAGCTGCTTCGGTTTCCGAAGCGGGAAAACCATAGGAAAGTGATTCAGACTTTGCTTTCCAGCTCGCGAAAACCCTCCCATGTTATCTCTTGTCGCGACAGACGTTATGCATGAAATTTTATGAATAACAAACATTGCTAGGAAGAGCCAGAAAAACGCCAAAAAAGCACCTGCTGACTTATGTTTGTCCTCATTATACCGGAAAATTAATTCAGCAGATGCTTTTTTGGAGGTTTCTCGGCTCTTCCTGGCAATGCTTGTTATGCATAACGTTTGTTGCAACAGCAGATTACATCCCAAGTCTTGTGTGTTGCGTGTTTTCTGTTGAAATCGCGCATCCTTGTGTTGTCTCTTATGAAACTTCTGACAGTGTACATAGTTAATATTTTATATGACTAACTACGCGTCAGTGAACCTCGGTAAGAACAAGAAACATTACCGAAACGAATCATCAAAACTTAATCAAATCCTGTGTAAACCAATCAACAACGTTTTTGGCCGTGACGTTACTGGTTCTTAACTGGGCAGACGGCGATTCTTGGTCGGCACGAAGGGTTAGGGATCAAGAGAATTGTAGGGACCTTGTATCTCCAGGTCCGGGCCTGGTGATCTCGTGTCCCGTCTACTCAGGGCCTTGCTTTGAATCCTGTACGACCACTTCGTTATTAAATTGCGTAGCACAGAAGACGTTCAAAAGTGCTAATATTCTTTTCTTTTCTAGGGCGATGGTGATGAACCTGCCGAAGGTGAAAACAATTGAAAGTGTCCCTAAAATCATCCAGTGTTGAACATAATTTTACAATCTGTTTTTTATCAGTCGAAATCAACCCACACACAAAAATAAGCGAGGAAAGGATCAGCCACCGGATTCCCATTTTTGAATTCCGGAAGAGCGCCCGTCACTGTTTTCTCGCTACGAAGCGAACCGTCCAACCAAAGATCCGAGCTTCGTAGATGAAAGGCTCCGCACGTTGACGAGCTGAACATTGTTTGTGATGGACCGCTTTCGATCGGTTTTCTTGTGTTTTGAGTTTGGGCGGGTCTCTCTAGATTTCAGAAATGGACGGAACTGTTAGTTACTAAGCATCAGTAATCGCTGTTTATTGCAGAGAACGTTTCAGTTGCAGTTGAAATAATTTCGCTTCTTTTCAGTATGTTAAACGATTAAAGTATTTTGCAGTTTTGGCTGTTCTTTGTTTCGGAACTCAAGAAATTAAAATGGTGTTTTCGTTTCTGATGTCGTCTTGTGTGCCATGGTTCGGTGTCACGCGTGCACGTTAGATTTCCATTGAACTTTCAGATGCGGATATCCAGACGTGGAGAACGATCACAAGCATTTCGGATCCTATGGCTTGGCTCGAACAAGTACATGAATGTTACATTGGTCTTGGTTAACATCTAGTTAGAATTTTGAAGTGCGAACACACGATCAGGATCGGGTGCTCCGGGGCTAGAATTCCTGCCCGGATTTTCCGCACCATCATCACTTTCGTATGGAAAAGTTGAGATTTGTTTAACTCGCTGGGGAAAGTGAAGAAAATCCGGCCAGGAAATCCTTGTCGTGTTTGTAATGTTATAGTGCGAACGTACGATCAGGTTTTCACGGCCGGATTTCCTGCACTTTCATCATCAAAGTTGAAAAAATTTCAACTTTTCTATATGGAAGTGATGATATTGCCGGAAATCCGGGCAGGAATTCCAGACTGGGAGCTTTCGATCCTAATCGTGTTTTCGCACTCTTGGACACAAGACATGAAATCCGCAGTCGCGCTCCAGATTCCGACCGGTAGTATTGTAAATTATAAAGTCGCTCTTGAACCGGAAGGGTGTGGGAGGATGAGACCCCCAAAACACATCTAGACCGCAGTACCGACAATGACACTAAATTTAAACTTGATGCCCGTCGTTAAGTCACTAACGTAACTCATTGGGCAAGCTCGGTGTCCCATGAACCGAGGTTGCAATTTGAATAATTACTCGTTAACACACAAAATGTCATCGTCCCTACTCCAACCGTGGTCAAGTTATGAGCGTAAGTCGATGGATAATCTGGGCCCTGGAGCGTTTGGGTGTGGGGAGGGGGGGTCTGGGAGCTGACGAAGACACACCTAGACCCCCGATGATAACTGGTATTCCAAATTTGGCCTTGATACTAGTCGTGGTTTGCAAGGGTACGAAGTGGGCCCATCCCGGTTGGCCCGGCGGGGAGGGGGGCTAAAACGCAAATTGACACCGTATGTCAACAAGTATGCTAGATATGAATTTGAAACATATCATGGTTCAGTGACTTACCTCGTAGAGCAATCTGGGCCCAGTTGGCCATAGTTGCCCATGAACGGGTACGTTGGAGGTGGTGCAACTCCAAAAAGCTGTTTGAGAGCCTAGAATATACAGGTGCACTAAATTTCATCGTCGCATCTCTCGCTGTGGTCAAGTAACGAACATTGGTATCTGGGCTCGGTTGTCCCTGAACTTAACCGGGTAGAACCCCCAAAAGGCTTACCTAGACCCCAGCGTCAACAGGTAAATTGAGTTTCACATCGCATAAGTCGTGGTTCGCAAGCTATGGAGTGGGCCAATCCGGTTTCCCCGAACCCTAAGGGTGTTGGAACGCACATTTAGACCGGTAGGTCAACAAGACCAAAGGTTTCGATGGGATCCCAAAAACCTAACATTTGATTTAAACAATTAGGTCATGTCTTCGTCCGATTCTCTGATATTTTTACTGTTAAAATAAAGTTCAAAAATAGATTCAGCATGTCTCCTTGCTCCGATACCGAATCTTTAATCGATTTCAGAAACAACTTTGAGCTTCAACCAAATTTACAGTTTCAGCCGAATTCAGGCATTTGTCTAGCAAGAAAACTAAGTTCAGATATGGATTCAGCGGATCTCCTTACCCCCTCAATGAATATCTTATTAGCTTACAAGATATACATGTTTTTACCGTAAATTCGAAACCCATCCTCTGCCTCCAAAGATAGGACTAAAGGACCCATCTACGAACTTGACCTGTACTTTACCACTGAATCCTCATTGAACAACCTCGCTTGAACAATAAATTTCCTCGTTTGAACATTACATATCAACCTCTTCGACCTTCCATTACACTAGATCTCTCCGACGTCCATAGAATAAACAAATGAATGTCGTCATCCATGCGCGCAGAGCTGTACGGGTTTGAGAATAAAGGGGTAGGGAGGAACTGCTATAGGCGAAAATTGGTCCTCAAATTTTCCCCGGATTCCGGGTGACTACTCGTCGGGCAAGAAAATAATTTTCTTATTCGGATTCAGCATGTCACCTTACCCCTAAATCAACTATCTCAATTGCTTTTAAAAAATATTTTTAAATATTCCCTTAATTTGAAACCTCCTCCCCACCCCTAAATGAAGGGCTACAGAGCCCATCTGTGAATTTGACCCAAAGAATCCTCACAACAAGTTTCATCAAAATATCTCATTCCCTTCGACAGTTATCGTGCTCACAGACAGACGACAACTTTTGGGATGTCATAGGTACTCCTCCACTTACGTTTTCGGATCCCAAAAAGAAGGTTCAGAAAAAAAATTCAGTGTATTTCCTTATCCGTATAAAGAACATCTGATCAAATTCAAGTAAAACTTTAGCATATAAAAAATCCGGTTTGAACCGGATTCCGAACGAACTGTATGCCCCGGTAAAAAACGATTGTCATACACAGATTCAGCGTCTCGTCTTACCCATAATTCTGTCATCTAATCAACTTCAAATAAAACTTTTGCTCTTAACAAATTTTCCAGTTTTGGCCTGATCCCGGGCTAACAATTTATCCGGGTAGAAAACACTTTTCGCATAAGTGTTCAGCATGTCTTCTTACCACTAGATCGAACATCTAATCAATTTCAATAAAACTTCTACTCTTTACAAACTATCTGGTTGGGGCCGATTTCCGGGCGAACTACTTGCCCGGCGAGAAAATGGTTTTCACCATCGTGTTCAGCATGTTTTCCTATCCCTAAACCGAACATCTAATCAACTTCAAATAAACTTTTGCTTCTAACAGACTTTCCGGTTTTGACCGGATTCCGGGCTAACTACCTCTCCGGCGAGAAAATGGTTTTCACCATCGTGTTCAGCATGTTTTCCTATCCCTAAACCGAACATCTACTCAACTTCAAATAAAACTTTTACTTTTAACAAACTTTCCGGTTTGGGCCGGATTCCGGGCGAACTGCTTGTCCGATGTCAAAGTGGTTTTCACCATCATTTTCAGTATGTCTTCGTACCCCATAACGGACTATCACATTATCTGTTCAAAGATATGTAATTTGCCCCTTAACTGACCCCCCCCCCACCCCTAAATGTAGGGCTACAGAGCCCATATACGAACTCGACCTTCCTCTTGACCCAAAGAATCCTGATCTGAAAGACCGGAAATTTCGTAGAAGTAAAAGTGTCAACACGGGGGGGGGGTAGACATCCTTTATCTGGTTCGAACTTTTCTTTTCGCGGGGGAAATCTATTTGCCCAGAATCCGGCGAAAAATGGATAGCTTGTAGGAGTGAGAGTCTTGGCTGCAGTTATTAGGAGTTTAAACGTTGGTCGATCTGTAGAATCCGGCAGAGACCGGAAATTTGATAAAAGTAAAAAAAAAAAGTAAGTCGATCGGAGCATCAAAAAGGGGGTAAGATGTTGAATCCACATATGAGCTTTATTTTCTCACAGGACAACGGGACAAGTGGTTTCACCCGAGCCCGGCCAAAACCGGAAAGTTCGAAGAAGCAAATAGAATTCTGATGTCGGTAAAAACTGGTTGGAAAAGGTAGATGTACCCCACAAAGACACGATGAATAAAGAAATACTGTTTATTTTCACCTCGGATGGATAGACCTGTGAGAATGTAGTCAAAACATGATGTTTTCGAATGAGCCTGATTGTAGTATGACTTAGTGGCTGCTGATAAGTCTTCTGTTAGAATGGTACCAAATTTGTATGGATTCGGTAAAGACTGGACATCTGCAAGACCTGATTATCTGTATTGTCGACAAAGATCCCCCTTGGGATCGCATTGAAACCTTTGATCACGTTTTATTTTTCATTGACTTGAAGATAAACTCGACTACCAGTCAGTCAAAGTAGCTAACCAAGGGCTTCTACGACCTGCTGAACATAAATAAAAAAAAAGTAGCGCGAGATGTGCTTTAAGGTGTAGTATAGGTAGGTAAGGAATCACCGAAGGTGGGTACGCTGTTGCACCAAAGAGCACCATAAAGCCAAAGACGGGTCCTCAGGGGAGGCCCCAGCGTTTATGTGAATTATGGGCCTCTTATACCAGCCCCAGTTCCGTCGGCAGCCCACATGGCCGCTTTTCTGAGCAATCAATCTAAACAGACGAAGCGTCTAGTCGCATCACGTCTGGGATTTTCAGAGCGAGCAAAAACTCCGCAAATATTCGATCCAGGCTAGGCAAAATTCATCAAACGGACATGAGCTAACTTTCCCTGTTTGTTCGTACCAAAGCGCTCCCCGGGACTCAAATCAATACTTCCTGTTGCCATCGTGATGGAAAACTTGATATGTGCTTGAAACATGGATCTTTCATTTACGAGTTATCAGGGTCCAGACAATATTGACGAAGTCTGTTGCTGGAGATGGAAGGGGGCTCCTAGCGACACTGCAGCCGATTACGCTCTTGTTTTACATCCATTAAGCCGAGTGATTTATTTCAGTAACTGATGCGAGCACAAGACGTGACAATCTTCTTGGGGGGGGGGGGGTCGCTCTTGGTGAGCGAACAAGAGATGTAAAACAAGAATGGAGTGGCTCTAGTTATTCATCACTTATCTCAGTCGGTATTGCTTTTCAGAAGTGAAAGTAGAAGGGCAAATCCTTCGAACTCGAAGATTATATTAGATTAAATTTTATTTTACACATGTGTCTAAAACATTTTGCGGTACCTGTTAAGAAGGGCTTGTTGGCCGCAGGTGGCAGTCTTCTCGATTCTACATATTCTGGTAACACTATTTTTACCATATACAACAAACATTCTGCTTACAAAAAGCACTAACGCATCATTACTATTCTTTTGCGAGGGAACAAAAATGACAAAAAGTATTTTGTCATTTCGGTGCTACCGTCACGGGCCGTATCCAGGAATTTATTTCGGTTTTTTTTTTCCCTTTCGGGGGGTTTTTTGCCTGCAGGTCGCACAAAAAGTATAAAAAAGACATAAATAAGAGGGAAAAGCCTATAAAAATGAGTATTTTTGTATGTTTCGGGGGGGGGGGGGTCAACCCCCTAACCCCCCCCGCCCCCCTGGATACGGCCTTGCTACCGTCCTTTCTGTGTTTCACCCCACTTTCATGCATAGAAGAACTCGAGAAGATACGGAATCCGCGAGACACGGCAAAAAACACCACATGGGTAGCCGCAGACCCGTATCCTAATGAGAATTTCGGTGCTACAAGAACGTGGGTGAAATAACCATGGCTTATTTGTATCCACTGTGTCAGTTATTGCCAAGACATGTTAATGCGCATCGTCACGAAAAAGAGGCCAACTAACTGTAAAGTAACCATGTTAGGTACATTTTTCAACAATTCACCTGAGCGCATCCGCAATAGTTGTATTTTGACCGAGAGTCTTGGCCGATTGCATAGCTTCCGTTTAAGTAAGTAATTAATTTATTTACGTCCCGCCGTTTCGAAAAGGCGGAGTAAATGAAAGAAAATAAACAAAACACATAAACACACAGAACAAGACCAAAGGTGTCGATGGGATCCCAAAAATCTAAGATTTGATCCAGACAATTCGGTCTTGTCTTCGCCAGGCTAATCATCCGAGAAAACCGAGTTCAGATATTCTATCTACCTATCTATACCTCTATAAGCCATATCTGTTTTGAAGATATTGACCGAAACTTCCTGCTTTACTACTGCCAAATTTGCGGTTTCGCCCGAATTCCGAGCGAACTACTAGTCCAGCAAAAAAAGAAAAATTCAGAAACGAAGCCGGCGTATCTCCTTATCCCTATAAAGAAATCTAATCAACTTTAAATAAAATTTTGACTTATGATTTTCAACATCATGCTCAGCATGTCTTCTTACCCCTAAATCAAACATTTAATCAACTTCAAATGAGACTTTTACTTTTAACCAACTTTCCAGTTTTTGCCGGATTCCGGACGAACTATTCGTCGAGCGAGAAAATGGTTTTCACTATCGTGCTCAGCATGTCTTCTTACCCCTACATCAAACATTTAATCAACTTCAAATGAAACTTTTACTTTTAACAAACTTTCCGGTTTTTGCCGGATTCCGGACGAACTACTTGTCCGGCGAGAAAATGATTGTCACCATCGTGCTCAGCATGTCTTCCCCCATAATCGACTATCACATTGTTTAAAAATAGTTTGTTTGTCCCTTAAATTGAACCCCCTCCCCCACCCCCAAATATAGGGCTACAGAGCCCATCTACGAACTCGACCTTACCCTTGACCAAACAATCCTCACACCAAGTTTCATCAAAATGTCTCATTCCCTTCGAGAGTTATCGCGCTTACAGACGGACGGACAACTTTTGCGATGTCATAGGTATCCCTCCACTTACGTTTTGGGATCCCAAAAAGACACTTAATTTTCAATCTTCGGCCAGGAAGCAGTAGACGACGTCGTGCGCTGGTTGGGCCCTGTTGCCCATAATTTTTTAAAGCGATGAGGAAACATCCAAAAGGGTAACACTTGCATCTTGAATTTCTCCGTCAATGTATTGTCATGACATAATTTCGACAAGTGGAGCAGGTGCTTTGCATATTTAAAATAACATGATCTCATCTTCGTAATCTCCTTCTTTCGCAGAACATGAGTGACGCCAGAACGAAATCGTATAGAAGGAGCGCGTGTACAGAAGGAGCGTGCTGTACAAATTTCCCAAAGCTTTACGATTATAGCGCCCCCGGTTGGAATAAAAACTACCCGGTTAAACGCCATCAAAGTTCACAGTTTGCTTGATTAGCGTTTGTCCGGCTCCAGCGATCCTTCCGGGTAAACGTTTCATCCACTTTGCAGGCAACTTCAAATACTCTTGATTACTATCTCTCGTTACCGATGCAAAATATCCGGCCTCTCTGGGTAACTAGCGGAAGAAAGGTAGAAGTGGTGTCACAGCTGCTGCGAAAGATCGCGGTGATTGATTGACACAGGATTTGAGTCGTACGGACACGCTTACTCCTTCTTCCTGAGGATCACTGGCGCGTTTTGGACTTAGTCGTATAGAGTAAAGCATGTTCCACCCTACTTACTACAGTTACTATGTATGACGTCATGAATCATGGCTTCTCCGCCGTCAAGGCTGGAACACATTTTTCAAGAAACCAACGAAAATGGGGTTTGTAGTCAGTCGCTATTACCGAGCGAGAACAGTCCTAATTGTTATTCGCAGGTATTTGTGAGTGGCTCGCTGGCTTTATTTTAGGCCTTCAATTCTTCCAACTGTGGTTTTAATTTTCGTTATTATTGGTTTTCTGCTTTGTTTCATTTTTCTTGGTTGTTCATCTTCATCCTCGTTTTTGGCATTTTTCCTCGAAATTTTCTGTCTGCTGCTCCTCCCGAAATATTCGCCTTTTGTTCCAGTATATTCGTTGGCCTTTAGAATCCTCAGCGTGTCCGAATTCAGTCGCCCAGGAAAATTTCGCACAAAATTCTGCAATTAATGTCGCGAAAGTGTCCGAATTAGATAGTTTCATTTCTTCTGTAAAAAGTGGCGACTTTGCGTTTCAGCAGCAGAGAACAAAACTTTGAGCAATACGGTAGTGAAAATCGGCCGATGTTCCGCATAATTAGCGGTTGAAAATCGGCGCGTGCTTTCATCGCGACCACCGATGGGGCTTTATAAATCCTTTGGAATGTGATTTTTGATGACTCTGGGGACAGTAAGCAGTATGCTGTTGGGAATTAGGTCAAACTTGAGGAGTTTCAGTTCAAATTCTTTCAGACGAGTGAACACAGCATGGTTTTTACATTAAGCTTTCTGGGATTGTGAGAAAAGGTAGACCATTCTAAACCAACTCTATTTTTGCCTTATATTTTTTTCGTTTGAAAAGGAATAATTTAAGTGCATTTTCCTGTCATCCCACAGTGAAAAAAGTCCCGTATTATTTTTATTGATATTAATTCAGATGAATTTAATCTTTTTTTTTTTTTTAACTTTAAACAACCATCAGTAACTATTTGTTTTAGTGTTTTCAGGCCATTTTGCCTTAGAAAACTCCTACTATTGATTTTTACATATCGTCACTTAAGCGCCTTCCGCTTCTTCCTGAAAATTTCGCATAAAATGCTGCATCGTCGCAGCATTTCTCGTGACATTTTTCGCGGTATTAATTGCACGTAAAATTTCACGAAAATTCTAGTCCGAAACCAAAACGTTACGAAAATTGCAGAGTTAATGTAGCATTTTCTGTTCAAAAGTTGAATTCGGACACGCTCCTCATCTTCGTTGGTTTCTTTGTTGATTTTTTTTGTGAAATGTCAGGCCAATGTGGTTTGCAAAATTATCTGAGAAGGCTGGAACAGTCAGCGACGTGATTTTTCACGGGGATGGAATGAAAATAGTAGGCTATAATAGTTACTATTGTTAGAAGGGTGTCATCAGGGGCGTCACGCCTGGGGGGGGAGGGGGGACGCCCCCCCCCCAATGCTGCCGGCCAGTCTGTAAAAAATAACTGAGGAGGCGCGAAGCTCCGCGATTTTTCGTCAAAACAGTTCATTTTTTTCATGAAAAAAGTGTTTTTTTTCATGAAAAAAGTTGTTTTTTCTGAAAATTGGTCGTCAAAATGGTCGGTCGATATTTCGGAAAATCAGTCGATTTTTTTCAAAAATGTCATTTTTGTTGTTGAAAACAGTCGTTTTTTCTGCAGAAAAAGTCGGTAAAAATTTCCAGCAAGTCGGTAAATGCCTCGTCCCCCCAAAAAACATGTTGGCTAGTAACGCCTCTGGCTGTCATGTCAGTGTCCATTGCGAATTGTATTGTAGAAATCCAGGAAATCTTCAGTCTTCGAACTTCAGAACTGGGTGGACCGAGTTTTAGCTAAAACCGGTTGTGAATGGGTTAAACAGATTCAAAAGATTGTCTAAAACTGGCAGAAACCTTCACTGTAAGGTAGAAATTACCAGGCCGTGTCGGTATATTGTTCAAAAGCTGGTTGGTTTCCGGTTACTACAAGCTCTCGGTGGGTGAATCAGCGCGTGTGATCCAGAAAGCACGTACACGGATGAGTCACATGAGGACAGCTCATCCAAACAACAGTCCGAGCGCGGGTGCTTCTCCTAAGAGGTTTTCCACGAGGGGTTGCAAACTCCCGATTTTAGTGTGCAGCAATTGCCCGATACGGGCACCGGCTTACATAGGCTGTGTCAGTCAGTCAGCATGGTTAGAAGGGGGAATCACCTAAAAGGGTTTAGCCTGCAGCAGGTGTCAGGGAGTTGGTAACCCATCTTGAGCTTCTGCCGCTTGTGCCTGAAGAGGACACCTGCCAAGAAGGGCCGAAATGCAGCTGTAATGAAATCTAGCTGACATGTCCTTTTTGCATTAGCTGCGTGTTTTGCCGTCATCTAGTTAACCGATAGACAAGATTTCCCACTATAAGCAAATACCTAGCTGCCAAAGGCAACAAGTCCCTTGGTCTCATCAGACGTAATATCACCAGTAGATCGATCTCCCAGGACAATCAGGAAGCTATATACAGGATTGGTCAGACCACAACTTGAGTACGGAGTCTCTCTTGCCGTTCCTCACTATGTCATGGACAAGAAGATCCTTGAGAGCGCTCAGCAGAGGGCTACAAAACCAAAGATAATGACACGATCTTTGTACAAAACTAACAACTAAATCTAAGAACCTCTCGTACCCTGAACGCCTCAAGAAACTCAAGCTGCCAGCCCTGACGTACAGGAGGAAGCGCGGAGATGCAATCCTGACCCAGAAGCTGCTGGAGAATGGTGTCACACCAGGGATTTTTAATAAGTCGCTCTCTAGCCACACCCGGGGCCACACCAAGAAGCTCCAGCAGCAAAGAAGCTCACGGAGATAACGTTCCAACTTCTTCTCAACTCGTGCTGTTCCACTGTGGAATTCCCTTAGTGAAGAAACAGTTCAGTCCAAAACTGTTGACAACTTCAAAAAAGCAATTGACCGAGACTGGGCAGCGATGGAGTGGAAACTACACTGGGAGGCCAGCGGATCTTCTCAACGGAACTAGACAACGCACTTCCACCTCTATCACTCAACCGGCGAATCTACAGGATGTTCACCCAACCTTATTCGCCGGCCAGTGCGATTTAAGGTAATTTAAGGTAATAAGTCGTTTTCTTCCTTCGGTTAACCGACCTGTGGACTGAGGCGGGAGCTCCGTCCAACCGACCTACGCTCTTGGCACGGGGCGGGTTTTCAAATTTCTAATTGGAGAGATAGGCAGCGGCAATGGAAAGACGCCATTTTTTCTTATGAGCCGTTTTTTAGAGCTCAGTCGAACCGACCGGCGAGACGAAAACACGGTCAATAGTGACAAATAGGTAGGTTAACCGACCTACGGAAAAAAGGCAAAAAACGCAACTATTGTCGAATAACCCCTCTGTTCTTCAGCAAGCTTCACCTTGATCGAGAGACCGACAGCACCAGCTCTCGCTTCATGTCAGCATGCGAATGTAGTGTACTCGGTAGTGTAATCATTTGCCTTGACTAGAAGGGAAGATCGTTCGAGCGACTGCTTTTGGAGATCCCTACTCCTCCTAGCTCCAAGCTTAATGAATCATAACCCTTCCAGACATGGACCCTCCTTCGTACAAGTACGATCCAGGAGCAATCTTGTAAAGTAGGTCTGTCCTCTTTTTTGTCCAAATCGGACGGCTTTCATCATATTTTATTCCGTCTGTTCCTAGATAGGGATCAAGCAGCCAGACAAATATAATTCTCAAGTTCCTCGGTCATTCGTTCTCCAGCCAGCGAGACGCAATTTCTCGATGTAAAGCAGGCAGGCATTTTTCCAATAAAATTCGGGAAGGGCGCACGTCGACTCACCGCAGTTTCATCGATCAACTCGGCTTGCCGCCGCAGGTTCCTTGGCGCTCTTCGCCTAGCAACCGATGATTCTGCGCAAAGTTCTCGCGGAGAGAGTCATCTAGGCGGAAAGTCAAAGAAGACAAGCTGCGTTTTGTTATCCGGAAAGTCAAGAAAAAGCTATGTCGGAAGATACGACGTACACTGAACGTGTGCTTACTGCTTACACACTGCATCTGATGCAGCACGTTAAACCAAGAACGGATACAAGATATTTGACCGTGCAAAACGGATGAGTCAGCTACATTTTATTAGAGTTATTTTTCTGCCCTTCTTGGTAAGAGTCCTCTTCGAGGCTCAAGCTGGACCCCACCAAAATCTCCACCATTACCCAATGGCGTCCCGAGCCTTTCTTCATTGGGGGGGGGGGAGGGGGGGGCGAACCTGGTAAAAATTGACCGAGTCGGTACCGGATATTGACTGAATTTATAAAAAAAAAAATTCTAAAACACAGCGAGTTGCCTTCAAGAAACTATAATGTAAAAAGTTGCATAGTATGTACAAAATAAAAAGCGAAAATTTGGCACATTTTCATGCTTCCACTTCTGTTTTTATGGCACTTGCCCTTTGGCCAAGTGCCATATAGCGATTGCAATTTCTGTCCGTCCGTCGGTCTGTCCCAGTTTTGCTAGTTCGGGCACTTCCAGATAAGCTAGGACGATGAAAATTGCCAGGCGTATCAGGGACCGGACCAGATCAAATAAGAAATAGTCGCTTCCCTGATCCGACCATCTGGAGGGGAGTGGAGGGAGGAGGAATCCGGAAAAACTAGTAGAAACTGAAGTATTTTTAACTTTCGAACGGGTGATCTGATCTTGATGAAAGTTGATATTTAGGATGACCTCGTGTCTCAGACGTCTCACTTTAAATCCGGACCTGATCCAATTACGCTGGGGGAAGTTGGAGGAAGGAACCGGAAATTTCGAGAAACGCTTACGAGTGGAGGGATCGGGATGAAACTTGGTCGGAAGAACAAACACAGGTCCTGGATACGTCATTGACATAACCGGACTGGATCCGGGCACTGTGGGGGAGTTGGGGGGGGATTTCTAGCGATACTGCGAGTTCGGCATACTTCCTGATGTGCTAGGGCGATGAAACTTGGCAGGTATGTCAGGATCCGAACAAATTGGCTTGGGAATAGTCGTTTCCCCCATCCGGCCATCGTGGGGGGAGTGGATCAATGGGAGTCCAGAATCTAGTGGCATGCATAACTTTTGAACGGTCGATCGGATTTGAATGAAACTTGGCAGGTGGAAAGAGATATCGCCGAAGATGTTCAGTGTCAAGTCCGGGTCCGGTCTGATACCTGTGGAGGACGGGAGGGGGGAACTCAAGATACACTTAAAGCAGAGGGATTGGGACGGAACTTAATGGAGAACAAGCATTAGGCCTAGATACGAAACTGACGTTGCCAAATCGTTTCGGGGCTCTGTGGGGGGTGGGTGGTTGAGGGGTTGGAAGGGGTTTCCTGGAATTCCGGTAGTCGCGAGTTAGAATAGTTCCAGAGGTACTAAGACAACGAAACTTTGAAGGCATATTAATGACCCGACTTAACTGAATTAAGAACCTGACAGAACATACCCCCAGAAACTTCCGTCCTAGATCCGAGCATTTTTGGGGGAGCGAGGGAAGGAAATTGACTTCTGCAAATTGCGAACGAGTGGTCTGATTCGAGTGAAACTTAAGAGGAGATAAGAATCGATGACCCAGACATGTAAAACATGCGTTCGAACTTTAGGCAACCATGTTTGGGGGGGGGGGGGCTTTTGACATGCACACAAACCAAACGGATGGACCGAATGAGATGCAAGTTCGACACTGCCGAGTTTATGCGGTCTATACAAATTTGTTATTTGGCGTCCGGGCCGGATTCGGCCAAGGTAGAGGGGGGGGGGGGGGTAAATTTACAGATAGGCTATGCTCCGATCTCAGTAAAACTTGATAGAATGGAAGTTGGGATTAAGATATACGACGTTATGTTTCCAAGTCCGCATGGCCACAGTAGGAAGAGTTGGAGGGAGATTGCCGAAAAATTTGAGGCTCGCATAGGGTTCAAACAAGTGCATCAATTTAAATGAAACTTGAACTTAAACCTGAAACTTTAAATGAAACCCTAGAAGATATATTTTAGGGTCCGAACCGGATCCGACGACGGTGGTGGAGGGGGGTACCGGAATTTTTCAAAAATTATCAGATTCGAGTGAAACTTGATAGATGATATAAAGGAAGATGCTTTAGATGATCCATCTTTAGAGTCCAAACCAGATTCGGCCACGGTAAGGAGTGATGGAGGGAGTACCGGAAATCGTGTGGCAAGTGTGGGGATCAAACGAGTGGATTTATTGGGCTGAAACTTGGAAGTTTGAACAGTCACGCGCATTTGCTACAGATAATCAGAGACGATGCCGGAACTGCTCAGAACTGAGTGAAACTAAATATCCTATTTCTATTTCTGAAACGCATTTTTGGATGGTGGGTATATTTTGTGACGTTCTCATCTGCTTTCTTGTACAGCCTACTTGTAACAAGTGCCATATGAGCTCGTAGCTCTTTTTTTCATGGATACGCCGTCACTAGCCTTTCACCTTTGGGGGACGTACAAGTTTTGCCAACAGGACTTGAAAATGTGCCGACAAAAAACGCAGCTGATGCAAAGCGACACCGTCGCGAACGGCTGTACCAGGTGAAATTAAAGCGCCGCAGGCTTTTTTTGAATCCGCATTTTTTCTGGCGAATTCTAGCTTTTAACGTGGTTAAAGCCCCCGAAATTTCAAGCCTCAAACGCCAACTAAATGACGTACCCTTCTTCTAAATAATGAAGACTGCGAAATGTGCCGCAGGCGAAATTTTTTGGAAACACTCATGATCAAATCGCCTTTTTGCGATCCCAAGGCTACATATTAAACCACAGAGCTGCCTGGCGAAAAAATAGAAAAAAAGAATCCAAGGAAAAGTAAATGTAAAATACATTTATTCTGAATTTACATCCAATAAAAATAGGCTAGTTCACGTCAACAGACGTGCTTACTCCTGAAGTTCTGCAATCATTAGAAGTAAAAGTTAAGTAATGAATGGAGACCAGTCGAAGCTACTGTTAAATGGTAAAGAACAAGAGCTAAATAAATGCCACTTAAATTACCAAGCTCAGTAACTGGGGTGAACCAAATAATG
Source organism: Branchinecta lynchi (assembly GCA_023053575.1). NCBI lineage: Eukaryota > Metazoa > Arthropoda > Branchiopoda > Anostraca > Branchinectidae > Branchinecta > Branchinecta lynchi. Next base: position 13,049,268 of record JAKZAP010000014.1, read on the forward strand.
AGTTCGTACTACCGAAAAACTAACTAAAAAAATAAGGAGAAGATCGGGAGGGGTAGAACGACCGAATTTCGGGAATGGAATAATACTCTTGGTAGAACCACCTAAAACAACTAAATGTGGCAAGTCAGCAGACTGGCAAGATTCTGTACCATGGTAACAGATGCGGACCAAACAAAAACCAACCAAATGAATCTGATTAATCACCGAATTATGAAACGGATTGACCGAATGCGATAGAACAGATACGGACTTGAGAAAAGTCTGGTGTACAACCGAATTCGCTAACGAATGAGACCAAATAAATACGTTAAATCACCGAAATTACGTAGGGACGTACTGACTGAACGCGGACTGAATAAAAGTTGGATTAATTACCAAATTCGATAAAGAATGAGAATCAATAAACACCTTAAATCGCCTAATTTGGAAACGTGGGTACACCTGACCTCCTTCAATCAACTAACAATCAGTATAGATAAGGGGGCCCAAGCCAATCTAAAAAGATGGGTACCCCCACTTACTCAGACACGGAGATACCCCTCACCCCATCCCATCAATTTTACTGAGGCGTATCCCACCAGTTTAGAATGATAACGCTCACCAACTTAGATATGACTGGGTTTAGAGACTAGATAGGCGGGGTACTCCCCCAGACCCAGAAATGCGGATACACCCCATCGGATCAATCTAGACAAGGCGGTGTCCTTACGAATCGAGAAAGGAGGATACGCCCTTAATTTCACTGTGTACGTGGGGGACACCCCATGAATCCAGAAGTCAAAGACGATTCAAGGAATGATTGGATAAACAAAATATTAAAGAAACAAAGTATGTGACAAATCGTGCAGCCCCCCCCCCCCCTTCGTCAACGACGAATTCGTCTTCATCCCCCCCCCCCCCAAGCCTGATAGTCATCCGTGCAATTGGGCAGGATATGAGAGATTCGTTTTGCCTTATGTGTTTTCTAGCAGTTACACGGGACCCACAGTTTAGCGTGAACGCGCAGATGTGGTCAAGTTGCTGAATGCTCAGATGTGGCCAAGTCGCTGTGAACTGTTAGGTTATGGAAACTGATAGGAGGGTCAAATACACATTCTTTAAAAACTCTAAGCAAGAAAAGGGGAAAAGAAAAGGAAGAAAGCGACCTCCCTAATCTAAATAACTTCACGGATAAATACTTAAACAGCAGTTCACATAATGTAGAACCAAGACGACCTATGAATCTATTCTTCAGAACCAGCTTTCCAGACCCCCCACCCCCCAGCACTTCCCAAGCATACAAATAAAAGCAACTTGCCCAGATTTCGAACAGGACATAGTCTCAATAGCCTTTCATCACCTGGCAATACTTGGGTTTAGTTAAAACTGTAGAGCATTTTCGTTCGCACTTTACCGCAAAAGCTACCGAACTGGGATCCGACTTCCAAGGAGCGATTCTTAGATTTGCCCAAGGACGTTCGACTGAGGAACAAATTATTTTTGGTTCGAGACGATAAGCACTTGTCGCATACAATGACGTCGACGCTGGTTTATACTTACCTCGTTTCTGCGTGCATCAAAAGCTAAGTGCTAATATAACACATATTCGCATCCGTTAGGTGGATTCGGCGGCGCAAGTGGAAAAAATCCTCGTCGTCAGGTCCCAAATTCGAACCGCGCCGTATCAACTCCAGAGGCGTACTCTCTTCGTTCCCCGCGGACTCCACTTGAGGAGTCCCCGCGTTTTTGTTTGTCCCGGGGACTCACTCCCCGTATTCTCGCGAGTCCCCACGGAAGGGGAATGCTCTGACTATCATCACCTTCATCAAAAAGGACTCCCTTTCAGATTCGGAGGGGAATCAATTTTTTGCTGGTGTTGGGGCAATGTAAAATTAATTAAAAATAATCAAAATAAACAAAACCCCCAAAAAAGTGGCTCCAGACTAATTTCGTCAACTGCATATATTTTTCGAACAAAATCCATGCTGGAAGCATTCCCCGTGTTCTCGCTGTTTCTCGCCGCGGAGTCCGCGTGGAGTGGCTCCCTCTATTCTCGCCGTTCCCTTTGATTCCCCGAGGAGTCCTCGGGGAACGGCGAGAATACGCCTCAGGTCAAATTTTATTGACGTCACTCCTCAATTCTTAAGCAAAAAAAATCACGTTCCGCGGACACCAAGCTTCATGATGCGTTTTGCGACCGTGGCACTGCGTTTCCGGAGAGAAACGTGTCTTTCACCTGGTTCACGCACACGTGAAAATGCAGCGTTTCGAGTCAGCGCTTTACCCCTCGACGCTATTATTTCGCACTAAAATATCAACTTCGTGTCTGCGGCGCAATGGATGCAGTGTGTGTGAGCCCCCGGTTATAATGTACTCGTTAGCGTCTCATTCCACGCTGAAAAATGTCCAACTTTGTGTCACCGTCCTTGCGGCTGGTGGGAAAACTCAATACAGCCCAACTGACGCAAGTTGGATAACTTGTCCAGGTATGGAAGGCATAGAAGACGTGAGAAGTAGGCCGGAGGTTTGACGTACCCCAAGAGTACAGTGGAGCAAGAACAAATAAGCACCAGGACATCCGTGTCCCTATCTCTGTAATACGACCATGCGGAGTCGAATAGACCCCTATACCTTGCCCGATCACATTCATTATCTCTACAGAACAGTTATATCACAGTAAAGCCTCGGAGAAGAAATTTACTAAGTAAAAGCCGATTGTTGTCTCATTATGTGATGTCACTTCTGACGCTCTGTAGAGTGGGTCAGCACGTCTCCAGCACTATTTCGTCTGATATGCGCAGCGGCAAGTAAACGGACATAAAGTCAAAGCTTAGAAAGTACTATAGCTCGGCTCAGTTTTGTCGGGGTATCCATAGTCGCTGCATGGGACCAAAGGCGGTTTTATTGGAATATTTGTTCTTCAGTAGAGGTATGCTTCTTTAACTTTAATCAGTGCCATTTCATCCCTTCTACTGTTCCAAAATCAACTCCAAAGTAGCTAATTCACCTGAATGGGTGTTTAAGTTCTTCTGTTGACCCTTTAGCATTGTCCAAAATTCACTGTTCAAAGTCCACTAAGGTTAAAAGAAGCATACCTATATCAACCGCGTACCACCTCATCGTGGATTGATAAGATATCTTGGTTACGAGGCTCCATCTGGTGCAATCGGCAGCTAGCGCTGGTGCGTCGTGGCTCTTGAAATTGGTGACCAGTAAGTAGCCACGTACCGCTGGAGGAGGACTCACCACCTCCGTTAAAACTAATCTCCATTCTTTCATCTTGAGTCCGAGCAGAACCTCTCTGTTACAGTAGAATTTATGATAACAGCTATTTATATATTTCGTTAGGGATCCAGCAGTGTTATTTATACCTTACACTAATGATGTTCACTCCTGTAACTGATATGTCATAAGAGTAAATCGATATACGTTATGGTCCATCTCGTCTAGTAGGCCTGGGGCTTGACTGGATATGTGTTTTCCAGCTTCGCTAGGACGTGTGAACCAGCTTGATTAGGGATTTCTGGATTGACTGCGGCTGAGCTATAGAATTCTCTGAGACTTTCCCTTGTCTCTTACCCCGATGAAAAATTTATCTCAGAATAGTAGTATGAAGTTGTTCGTTACCTCCCTTGAGTGATAAGCCCCTTGAGCCTAGTATCACTGTTATACCGACCATTACTCCTGCTATGGTTGAGGAACAAATTCTACGACTGAACCCGAACTGTTCTGACGTTAACAATGAAATTCCGATTTGGTTACTGATCCAATGCGCATTTCTAATCTCTAGACCCATCGCAGCAGTATTTAATCAATGTCTTCTTCAATGTATATTTCCTGAGTGTTTCAAAATTGCTGAGGTTACTCCAATACCGAAAAAAACTAACCCCTCTAGCCTTGATGATATGCGAACTATATCGAAGATTTCTGCAGTGGTCAAGCTACTAGAAAATTTTATGTATGATTGGCTGTATGTATGTGACAATTTTGACCCCAATCAGTTTGGTTTTAGGCAAGGTATTAGCACCTCACATTACTTGGTTAGCCTGATTCATGACATACTAACTGCTCTTGAGGAAGATGATTCGTTTATTGACCTAATCCTCGCTGACCAAAAAAAAGCTTTCGACCTCCTGGATAACGCGGTCGCTTTGGAAGCCATTTCTGTAATGGGTGCTAGTCAATTTTCTGAGTGTATGATTGCCAGTTTTCTCTCAGACCGGAGCCAAGTTTTTAAACTGAATGGTTCCGTCTCCGCAGTTGAAACAATATCTTGCGGTACCCCCCAAGGTACTAAGTTGGGTCCTATGATTGTTCTTTGTTCTGTAAATAATGTTACTAAAGGTTTCCTTCATAGGTACAAATTTGCAGATGATCTCTCGTCATTTCTAAGCTTTCTTTCACACTGCCGAACAGTTCAAATCCGGTACAAGACTCCATCACTTCCCTTAAAACTCAACTGTCAAGCAAGAAAATGCAAATTAATGACAGTAAGTCTTCGGTTATGCGGTTTAGCAGACTGAGAAGAGAAACTGCTGAATATCCATCGTCACTCAGGCAGCGTGAATCCGTTAAATTGCTTGGGGTAATAATCGATGATGACCTGAAACCGAATTCTCATGTTGACAATATTATCCGTAAAACCAACTTTTTAATTAAATCCCTCTCCACCCTTAAATCTTTCGGTTTGGATACTAAATGCCTCCTGTTACTTTAAAACTTATATCCGTCCTCATTTAGAATATTAGCTCCACCGGTTTGGCATTCTTCTCTTTCTGCAGAGCTCTCTGATCGCCTGGAAAATGTCCAAAAGAGAGCCATGAGAATCATAATATAACATACGAAGAGGCTCTCATTAAACTTGACATTCCTAAATTACCTGAACGTAGAAATACTCTTTCAAACAAATTTGGAGCTAAGATAACGTGTTGTCTCCAGATGGCCCATCTATTCCCCCCTCCCCTCCCGTCTTCCGTGCGTCGGTCCGAGAGGAATACTGGCAATCAGTTTTCCCCATATCCCGCTAATTCTTCTACCCAGTTTTTACGTAGTTTCATCCCATCATTTATTTCTGGTAATTTCTTGTAAGTGTATTAATTAATTTGTTTCTTGTGTGTCTGTGTATTTTGTAAATTGGTATTCCTTCTTTAGCTTTTAGCCACTCGGATTAAACTTGATTGATTGATTGAAAAAAAGTTGTACGAAAAAGTAGCATGGAGTACTAACACTAACTGATGCTACTACATGCTACTATTAGCAAGACTGGATGCTCCTAGAGCAAGACAGGATGCTACTGGATACTACTACTTAAGATTGGCCTAGTCTGAGGCACATTAAATGATAGTACTCTTTACTATTACACATCACTAGATGCAACTTTTTCGTACAACTATCATACAACTACGCAGCCTACACATTTTTCATCGGGATGTCCGGTTTCCTGACTGGTCCTGGGGCTAGTGTGCCCCTACGGTGTCAGAATGTCTTCAGCCCACACCTCAGGAGCCTTATCTTCACTATATCTTGCCTACCGCTCGTTCGTCCTTACAACCCGCCCCAGTGGTTAGTAAACCCCAGACCTAGGGTCGGTTGGGCTAGCGGTCCTCCACCTGAAAACAAGCGCTACGCAAAGTGATACATCAGCCTCGGATACGGACTCCTTTGGTTACGAAACGTGGGTTTTATTCATTCGCATCACTACCATCACTATCGTCCATATTCTCGTCGGGCTTCTCATTTTCCGTGGCTCTTGTTGATTCAAAGAAATCTTCAAGTGTACCGTCCTTCGACCAATGAGCTTCAACGACGACACGGAATTCAGCCAGCTTCTGTCCAAGGTGTTTCTGTACGAATAAGTTCCATTTTATTTCCTGTCGCTCGCCAACACTGAACTTCGCTAGTCTCCTTTCCCCTTTTCTATATCTTCAGATCGTCTACTGTTTCTTCAGCATCCTATTCCAGCGTTTCTGCACTCATTTTTGCCAACTTAACTTATTTATCACTGTTCAAACAATTACTAAGTTGCTAGTGCCCTATGTTTACAATGTATTATAGTTACATTGTAATGTATTGTATTATCTGAGTATTGTGGTAATGACTAATGAGACATAGTTTGTTTATTTTAATTAATATCGGTTATTTCCCTACCCTAGCCAAGCACTCCTTTTGTGCTTTCCTGGCAGTAATATTATGTTCGTCGTGTATTTTTTGTCTTTAAATATAGTCCAGTGAAAGTGAACTGACGACCCCTAACGATTAACTACTTTCGGTGACAATAATAAATAAGTAAATAAATTCTTCGTTATCAACTCTTTCAATCAAGGCTTGCTAGGGGTTATCCTTGCACATAGGAGACATCAGCCGGATGAACAAATGTTTGGCCTCTGATTTTGAAACTCCGGACCAAATCCGACCAAATACCAGATATACAAAAAAACTACCCTTGATAAGGCACCGCTTCTTCGAGCCCCCCCCCCCCCCCATACTGAATCGAAAGGTATTGTTCTTCGTTTGTGCCTTGCTTTATCCGTCATTTATTTGTAAACATTATTATCTACCGTTAATGTTTCAAATTGACGATCCGCTAGCCCATTTTAAATTCGCTATAAATGAAACAAAAGCATTATTATTATTACTATGATATACAAAGTTATCCTCTCGGCAGCCAAGCGAGATTTAAAGTTCAAACTGAGTTCAGTTCAGGCTGTTAATTGAATTATTTTGTTTTATCTGTCTTTTCTTTATTCCATGAAAAATAAAGTGAGTGAGAGTACATGGATGAGTATATGGTTGGCTGGTTTTACTCTTCAGCTGGTTTTTAGTGGAGTATTCTTTGGAACAATCCACTATTGCGAGCGCTGTAGCAGCTTTCGGTTTTCACCGTATTTTGGGGAGCTCATCACTAGTGAACCAGTGCAAGTATCAAGTTCAAACTTGGTACACTTGTATTGGGGTCTAGTTGTGCCTTTAGCCCCCCCCCCCCCCCACACACAACGACCCGGTTCCGGGGCAAATGGGCCCAGATTGCCGAGTGAATAATGTTCATCGCTTGACCAGACCTGGGCATAGGACGGTGACATTCCTTGTACTTGAAGATCCTAGGGCTGGGAAATTGCTTTTAAAGTTGCACCTCCCCCACACACCAAGCACATGGGGAAATTGGGCCCAGATTGCCGAGGAGTTACGTTCGTTACCCGTAACACGAATCAACAGATATCAAGTTAAAATTTGGTAGGTTTGTGAGCACTGGGGTCTCTTTTTTTTCCTTTCTGCGGGTCCCAAACCCCACCCCACTAGGTTCAGGAGCAACTGGGCCCGGATTGCCGATTTTTGTTATGTTTTTAACTTGACAAGAACTTTTGATCATAGGGGTTGGGGATATATATGTGGAGCTGAACCACTCCCACCCTCCTCGTTCATGGGCAAGTGAGCCCAATTTGACCATGAGTTAAGTTTTTGATTCGTGATTGGAATCAAACTCTAAGCTGGTGTAGTCGAGGATATTTAGGTCTAATCATGCAATTTGACGGATCCCCTTTCACCACCCAGATTTCCCATTAGTTACGTTCGTCTATGACATATGACGAGTTCAACTTGTATACTTGTGGATATGTATGTATAGATGCAGATTTTAGTGTAACAGCAACAAACAAGACCACGTGGCATAATTCAATCCTTAATGATGAGTTGGAAACTGGATCGTTTTGTCATATGATCGATGATATGTCGTTCTTAATGAAGTTGTGACAAAGGGGGTATTAGGCTGCTACGATTTCGTTTATTGCACTTGATATTACCTTGCTAATGAAAAGAGGTTTAAAATGTCGGACTGGCTAGCAAGACATTCAGTATCGAAACTGAAACCGTTCTTGCAAGATCTTGAAGATCTTCTTTGGACTTTTAAATACGGTTTGTTTACTTTAAAAGCTCTTGAACTGGGATGATTTCAACAATATTCTACTTTCAATATTTTGTTGGTTAATGGGGGGTGTGAGATGTCTTGGCTCTAATGCTGTTTGCTTATAAGATGTGATAAAGATTTTACTTTCACACTCTCACGTCTGAGCGCTTGCTCACTTGTTAACGTATAATAATGATAATATAAATAAAGCAAATAGGCTTTCGCCTCTGCAAATTTCTCAGAACACTCTCAACACACAACCAAATCTAAGAAAAGGGACGGCCCACGCCTGTTTTAACGGTATTTATAATCTCCGCTCTGACAACACTGTCAGGAGGATGACTTGAAGGGTTCACCATTCGATTTTTAAGTCTCCACCTTTCAACTTCTCGACATGAAGTTTCCTACTGTGTCCTCCAAGACCGTTGCGGTTGAAGAAGAGACCATCTTCTGGTCTTACACTGTCACAATTATGACAATTAGGTAGTCATTCTTATCCATGTTTTATTTTTTTAATTTTGTAAAGGGGGAGGGACTATATTATATATTTCATACTGAACGATTTCTGAAAAAGTAAAGTGAACTCAATTGAATATTCGTGCCTGTCATTTTTAACGTTACACTACAATGAATAGTTTCGTTTACATTATACCAACATTACTAGACAAGCACTGTTTTTACAAAGTTTTTTTTACCCCGTCTGTTGTTCAGTCTTCCTTTGTTCAGCACTACGAATGTTACCTATCATGTTACAAAGAAGACAGAAAACTGACGATCCAGAATTTTTGTTTGTTTACTATTATGTTTTCGCATGAAAGCAAATTCGAAAACTAAACAATTTTCGGTCATTAGTTAGACAAGGGGGGGGGGGGGGTGCTAGCAAGGAAACGACAACCATACTGTCAGAAGTTCCATAACAGATAACACAAGGATGCGCAGTTACAACAAACAACACCTGGGATGTAATCGGTGGTTATTTTGAAAACGTTATTCATTAAAAGTTAAGCATAACAAGCATTGCCAGGAAGAGCCGAAAAACCGTAGAAAAAAGCATCTGCTGACTTATCCGGCATCGCGATGACGACAAACAAAAAGGTCACCAGCGGTTCTTCCTGCAACGGGAATGCTTGTTATGCATAAGATTTAACGCATAGCGTTTTCAAAATCACAACCGATAACATCGCAAGTGTTACCAGTCGAAAACTGCGCATCCTTGTGTTATTTCTTGTGAAACTTCTTACAGTGCAGCAGAGGATTTGCCACTTAGAGTACTTAGCTATAGGTACATACCAATATCCTTGCTTGCTCAGAGGTTACTGGCTGGCCTTCCTTGCAGACATTGTAATCCTTAATAAGATGAATAATACCTAAAAGAAAAAAGAAAATGTTTGTTAAACCAAATGTGTTAGCTCACTTTTGTCGCTACCAAGCGACAATTCTCGATCTTGTAGCTTACCGTTTTCCAGCGGATTAATTTCTGTAATTCCCCATGAACGTTTCCGAAAGCTTTTTGGTGCTGTAAATGCTGCATTAATGCTGCATTTTCTTTTCTTTTCTTGTCCGAAAGCTGTTACCTTTCTTTCTTCTCTGACACTTCTAGAATACCAAAATTTAAGTCAGGAAGAAGAAGAAGAAAAAAGAATTAGCTCTAAAAAGCTGACAAAATGGATGAGGTACTGATATCCAACCTTCTTATCTTTCCTTTCTTCGTTGGCTATGATCGCCAGTTGTCAAATTTGGTATGTTTGCCGAATTGTCAGTTGTCATTTTGAATTTGTTACGTTTGCCGCCGTAAACACTGAGAGAATCGCCGTACTCATCAGTTTCTTCATGAAAATTTAGCATTCTTGCTGAATTTGTCGATGAATTTTATGTTGAATTAATGCTGCATTAATTCTACGAAATCCGAAAGCGAAATGCTGCATAAAATGCTGAATTAATTCAGCATTTTCGTTCGTTTCGGAGCTTTCGGACACGTTCCATGTCTAACTGTACCGTGTTCTTCAATACTGTGTTAACTGCATTTTCATACTTTTTGGGCCCAGTTTTGTATATGCCACAAAGAAAGTAGAACTAAGAAAGTTAAAACTCTACCTGTTAGATGGTGCTCATGTCGTCATCTAACACTTGTCACAATTTAACAGAATACCAAATCAGCTATTTTCTTTCCAATGGTATAGTTAACTCAGTTTTCGAATTTTTTTTTCAGTTAGCACAGTTTTGAAGAACACGGTACAATTATCTGCACCAGTCTACAGACATAGAGAGGGCGTTTCATCCTTGAACAATAGTAACAATTAGTTACTATTTCCGTTCCAACCTCACGAAAAGTTACTACGCTGACCGTTCCAACCTTCTCCAAATAGTAATTATTTGCTTACCATGCTCGATAGCGTAGTAAGCGTGGTAACTACGGATCTCTGTAACGTGATTGGCTGGATTACCCCGGGGAGTGATATTTTAGCGAAATCAGACAAATGCGTTCCAGCCTTGAAACCAAGAAGCCAAAATTCGTGACATCATGCGTAGTAACCACGGTAAGTAGGATGGAACACGCTCATGACAAAACAGATCAACAAGTTGATGAGTAGAAAAATCTGCTTCCTGAGCAATGGAAGTTTTGCACTGTCTTTGGAGTAGAAAGTGAAGGCTATCATTTTCTACTCCTTACCTTAATAATCCATATTTTAGTATCTCTTTATCACATGTACTGATGTTGGTAATGAGACTTTCAGAAACTAGTCCGACTGAAGTGCTGACCTAGAGTAAGGCGAATTCCAGAATCAGAATCCGAATCATTTTTATTTGCCCAATTTCTTAACACAAGGGAAAAAAATAACCTGGGAGGTCAACAACTTATACGCGTCATGAAATACATAAAATAACACTTAATCAATACAATTAATTCATTTCGTGTCAGAATACTTCACTGTTTTCTTTTCCTTCAATTTTCAGGTTGTGATGACGGGGGAAATATGGCATGAACGACTTTGTGTAGCGTGGTGGTTGAAGGAGTGGATCGAGTCCCTGAGTTTTCCGGGACGACGTGTTCAGTTGTTAGGAAGGGGGGCGAATTCCGGTAGGATGTCACGATGGTGCTTAGATCTGAGATATTTGGTGCCAAATGTCATCGTGGCGTCTCTTCGAAAGCGTTGCGATGTCGATCGAATGACGCAATCCGATGCTTTTGAATCGTTCTCTCATTTAGACCACTACCTCGCCCCAACCGTAAAGATGAAAAGAAGAGGGTACCGTGACAGAAAGAGATATCCAACCTATCGCCATCTTTCCATTCCTACTTCCGATGCAATTTTTCTCATCGGCAGACTAAAACTCACACGGTTTAGCCATTTCTTAAAAACTAAGGATTGGGGTGATTCTCCGCAAATGGACCCTTGTAACGCTTTCGTAACGCTTGACTGGCTCGCGGAACGCGCGCAAACATGGAGAGACTGCTGGACAAAGGAACTTAGCGAAGGGGAAAGCCAGGAAAATTCCATTCCACAATCAGCGCCGTTTAGTGCTTAGATTTTATAAATCAACGGTCTGTTAACATTTCCACCGACCACTTCGAAAAATCATCATTCAACTAAACACCAAGTTAATGTTTTGCTCAAGAACAATATACGACATTGTGTAAGTGTAAGTGTGCCATGTAGCAAGCATCAACTCCAACGAAGCATCAATACCAACACCAAAGGTTTCAACGGGACTCCAAAAATGTAATGTTTATCAGACTTCTTGATCCAGACAATTGAATCTTGTACATTTCTGAGTCTTCGCCAGACCCCTTTAACATTTTTGCTATTCATCCATAATCAATCGACTAAATATGTAAGAAAAAAATGTTACCGTTTTAAAAAATTTTGCTTACGGCCAAACAACTAATCAAACGAGGAAACCAAGTTCAGATATCCCAATATACTCCAATATCTCATATCTATAATCGACTTCAAGAAGGTCTTTCAGATTTTTTTTTTCTTTTACCAAATTCCTCATATTTTAGCAGCATTCCTGGCGAACTGCATGCAGAGCAAAAGATCAAGTGACACTGAGAGCCGAAACTTTCAATTTAAATTTCTAGGTTTTTGCAATTTTGCCAGCTTATCCGTCATGTAAATAAAGTTTACCGAATCTCTAATCGACTTCAGAAACAGCTTTGAGCTTCAACCAAATTGTCAGTTTGGTCCGAATTCCTGGTGAATGCTTTGTCCCGCAAGAAAACCAAGTTCATATATGGATTCAGTGAGCCTCCTTACCCTTAAACGAATATCTCATTAGCTTGCAAAATTTACTTGTTTTTACCCTGAAGTCGAAACCCCCTGCTCTGCCTCTAAATATAGGGCTAAAGGACCCATCTACGGACTTGGCCTGTAATTTGCCACAGAATCCTTCTACGAAGTTTGAACAACGTATATCAACCACTTCTACCCCCCCCCCTCCCAATCCAAAACCCAGAGAATACTTACACTGGGTTTAAAGTTCAATGGGCATATCAAACTACCCCAATCCCACTCTGTAACAACCTAGGAACAATGATTACCCCCTAGATCAGCAGCTTTTTCCACAGTTTCCTCTCTGTGATATTTCAAAGCGTAATTTTTTGGGCCGGTACATGCACAATTTACTATCTTGGACATATATAAAAGTGATGTTTCTCATAATACTTAGTAGATCTTTATTTTATGCATAGATCAGCTTGTATAATTAAGATTTGGATAGGTTATTTGTTTTTTAATGAATTTTGTAGCTATATTGTTTTTTATCAGCTTATTGCATATTCCGGTACATTTTATAAAGCAAGTTAATCAAGCTTCACAACACTATTCCACAAAGAAAAACTTTTAATAGGCACTTTAAGCCATGGAACTTCTGATGAAACACTAGAACAATCAGGTAAACTGCATCTGCGGCTTGACTTTGGTGACATCTCAAATATATCCTTTCCTATCATGCATTGCTGGCTGTTTTTGAATTTCTTGCCACGATATCCCAGCTCCTAAGATTTGGATCGCCGAAATGCCAGAGAGATAAAAACAAGGGATAACAAGAAAACGGCCGATTTTCGTAGCGCCTTCTAAAGGAAGTCGGAAATGTTTATTTGTGAAGCATTTAAGTGTTCGCCCTGTTTTGATCAAGTTTTCCACCATGGAACCAAGAAATGTTCTGCTAAAAGCAAATCCTCTACTACGACGATTTTCTCTCATGGCATCGCCGGACTATACTGATCAAGAAAAATTCGCACGAAATAAACTGAAGCCAGTGCTTGAGCGCGCAAGAGCAAGTGGTCGCAATGACGTCACGTTAAGGGGGGTGCAGCTCCGTATTGGTAACCAAGTGATCGTTTATGACAAAAATCTAGACAAGGTAGTGAGGATTGAAAATATGAATTCAAGTGAGAATGGAAGGCCGATTGGTAACTCGTCTCGGGATATGCCAAGTGCGGCGACGGCGACGGTGCCGACTTCATATAGCGAGATGGAGATAGTTGTTCAAACGGTGGTAAATGAAACTACCGTCCCCCAAGGCCGGCAGAACAGGGTGGAACAGGAGCCCTCGGTTAGGCCGCCAAAGCGGAATAGCGATGAAATAATAAGCCCAAATGATGTTTATGCCCAGCCGAGTTTGAATTTTTCCCGCCGTAGTGGCGGCCGGGTATCAGGACATGGAAGGGGTTACCGTTCAGGAAGAGGCACTAGGGGTGGATTTCCCCGGAGATTAGAAATGACTGATTATGCTGAAAATGGAGATTTTGAAACTGGAAATCCTGGAGACATCGTCCCGAGAGGTGTAAATCAAGGTGAAAGTGAAATGAGTAGAGAGGAGTTTTTTGATTTAGGTATAGATGGATAGGATCACGAGGGCCAGTCGCGTAATATCCTGAAGGCGGTACACTGGAACGTCCAAGGGTTGAAACAAGAAAAATTAGGGTGTTTGTGCAATTCAGATCAGTGGGATATTATTAGTCTTGTTGAAACATGGTGCGAGCCGTCGAGGACTCCAACGCATGAGAATTACGAGGTGTTTGCAGTGGAACGAAATAAGTCTAAAAACGGAAGAGTATATGGGGGAGTATGTTTATTAATACGAAAAATGGTGTTTGATGAGTGTTATAGGATTGACAGTAAGTCAGAAAACATTGTTTGGGTTAGAGTTTTGAAAGGGAAATTATGTATTGTAGTTTGTAGTGTGTATATTCCGCCACAAACAAGTTGTTATTCGAAAGAAGATGTTTGGGAGATTCTTACAGATGAAAAGATTAATTTGAGCCGGAAGTATCCTAATGTTTCTTTTATTTTTCTAGGAGACTTCAATGCTTATATTAGTAATCTGGAGGAGTTTGTGGTAGGAGAGAATCCAGAAAACCTTCCAAGGATAGCCAGCATGGATGTCGGGGTGCTGGATGTTGGTATGAATGTTGGAGGTAGGAGAAGTAAAGACCACGAGCGTAAGAAAAATAAGTGGGGTTTGAATCTTTTAGAGTTTTGTGGGTATGAAAATTTGGTTATTTTGAACGGGAGGTTAGGGGAGAAGTCGGGAGATTTCACTTGTTTTTCAGGGGTTAGGCCGAGCGTAATTGATTATGTAATAGTTGATAAGCATCTTTGGCCTCGGTGTAAAGATTTCAGAATTTTGGATGTGGTTGGTTCTGATCACGTGCCCATTGGAGTTTGGTTTGTTGGACAAGGAGGGTCGGATGAGTTGAAAGATAATGGAAATGGTATTAGGCATCTTTCTAGTACAGGAGAAGATGTAAAGAAACCTTTAATATTAGGGTTGGTTGAAAATTTGGAAATGAGATTGCGAGAGTGCTTAGGAACCCCAGAAGTAGAGCAGGAATTAGAAAATTGTGTTAGATCAGCGGAAGCGGGTGATGTAGAGCAAGCAATTAGGGTGCTAGCTGAACTTGTTTATAATAAGGTAATCCCTATTGGTAAAGAATCTGCATGTGGTAAGCAAGGTAAGAGAGACGCTAAAGATTTTTTTGATAGTGATTGCGACAGGATGAGGAAGGAGGTGAGTCTGTGTTTACAATCAGTAAGGACAAGTAGTGAGGTAAAACTTAAGGATCATTTAATCCAGTATCGTAAGGCTAGGAAGGAATATAAACAATTAATTTAAAGGAAGAAAGAAGAGTGGATTATTCGGAAAAATAGAAGAATTATGGAATCATATATTGAAAAAAGGGGTGCGGCTTTCTGGAATGAGATAAAAAGTTCACTTTCAGTTTTTAAAAATGATTCAGTCCCGGAAGCTAGTACATGGCCGGATTATTATATGAGGAAAGAGGGGTCAGACCGTATTGATGTAATTTTTCCGGATGAGTTGGAGGTTAGTCTAGAAAATAATGTTTGTTACCCTTTACAAGAGGTAGATATCCGGTTGATAGCCCCAGTTACGGAACCGGAAGTCTGGATGGCTATGAAGAATATGAAAGGACGGTCAGCGCCAGGGGTGGATGGAATACCTACGATGGTTTGGAAGTGGGGTAGATTGTATTTAATAAGTGTTTTAGCTGCTGTTTTTTCATGCGTTGTTGAAAAAAGGAAGTGGCCTGATTTGTGGAATAAATCATTAGTTATCCCGATATTTAAGAAAGGCGATAAATCTATTCATAGTAATTATAGGGCTATTCATTTAGGGAATGCTGTTAGTAAAGTATTTTGTAAAGTTTTAGATTTTCGTCTAAGAGATTGGATAGAAAAAAAGGAAGTCTTAGATCCCCTCCAGGCGGGTTTTAGGAAGGGTTATAGCACGATTGACCAAATTTTTATTTTAAGTGTTCTTGCTCGTAAGTATACAAGTCGGAGAGGAGGGAAGTTATTCGTTGCTTTTTTGGATGTTAAGGGAGCTTTCGATAATGTTGACAGAGAATTGTTGATGGTGTGTTTATTGGATATGGGCCTCCCCTCCCCATTTGTATTTGTGTTGGTTCAAATGTATAGAAGCGTGAAGTTGGTAGTGCGGGTGGCAGGGAAATTGTCGAAAAGTTTTGTGTCTAAAATGGGTTTGAAGCAGGGATGCACGCTTTCCCCTAAGCTTTTTTCTTTATATATTAATGATTTGTCAGTATTTTTAAGAAATAAAATGGCACCCATGGTTTCTGTTGATGTGGTAGAGCTTTGCATGTTACTTTTCGCCGACGATATAGTTTTGGTGGCGGAATCAAAGGAAAATCTCCAGTCTTTGTTGGAATTTGTGAATGAATATTTAAGCAAGAAAAAGTTAACTTTAAATGCTGATAAAACAGTAATGATGGTTTTCCGTAAGGGGGGGAAAATTATTAATAAGGACAGGGTAAGTTTGGATGGTAAAGATATTGAGATAAAGGAATCATTTATTTATTTGGGGGTTAAATTAACATCGAATGGTAAGTTTGGTAAGCACGTGGCCAGTGTTTTGGTAAAGGGAAACAGATGTGTAAACGGTATTCTGCGTAGTAATTTGAAAGATATTAAGGACATGAAGTTTCATAAAGAAATTTTTAATACGAAAGTCACATCGTGCATGCATTATGGGGCTGAGTTGTGGGGTTTTAACGCAGGTGCTAGGTTAGAAGTGGTACAAAATAGATATTTTAAACGAGTTATAGGGTTATCAGAGAAGAGTTGTAATTTAGTTTTAAAAGGTGATCTAGGATTATTTTCGTTACGTAGCAGTAGGCTTGTCCGGATGGTAAGATTTTGGGAAAAAATAATTAGTTTACCTAGAATTAGACCTTTAAAAGCTGCGTATTTAGAGGCTCTTAGAGACCCTTCAGGTGATTCATGGCCACTCCAGATAAAAAGTATCCTTGACCAATGCGGGATATCTGATAAGTGGTGTGAAGGCCATGGTCCAGGGGCCACCGAAGGCGAGGTAAGTAAGGTGGTTCAACGGGTCCTACAAGACCAAGAAATCCAAAAATGGCACCATGAGAAGGATTCTAAATCGTCGATGTACCTTTACGCAAAGGCCAAAGAGTGTTGGGGTTTAGAAATGTTTTTTAAGGGAGGGTTATCTTCGGAGGAATTAAAATTGATTGTTAGTGCTCGTAGTGATAGCCTCCCCCTGGGGATTCGGAGAAAATATATGGGAAGTGTAAAGGGGAGGTCTAGTGGTCTTTACTTCTGCCCAATGTGTGGTTGTGTGGACGAGAATTTGTTTCATTTTATGTGCGAATGTGTGGAATTGAAGGATTTGAGAGTTGAAATATTTGGGGAGCAAAATTTCGGGGAAGGTTGGTTGGTGGAAAAGTTCAAGGATAAAAGTTTGTTTGGGGTTAGGCAGCTTGGAAGGTTTTTGCGGATAGGCTGGAAGCATAGAGAAGAGTTTTTGTAGTTAAGATTTACCAGAAGAGTTGATGTTTGTTTTTTATTTGGTTTGTATTTTGTTTTGTATGCGATGGCCCTCGGGCTCTAAGCAAATATATCATATCATATCATATAAAATAAAGCGTTAGAAGTGTCCATTGTGCTTTAAGCATCCACGCATCAATAAGGACCAGTTTTCAATCGTAACTTTCCTACAGATTTCCTTGTCTGCCCTCACGGCAGGCGGGGGCGTCGCAATTGCATTTCCGTTGCAGAGCCAAAATTTTACCGAATCTCTCAAAAATTTTACCGGATCCTCGAAACTGAGATTTCGAGCTTTAAAGTCGGAAATGTTTATATGTAAAAATTTAAAACAAAGTAAAGCATAAGAAGTGTCCATTGTGCTTTAAACAGTTTTTCAAATTAGCAGGAACTCGATCTCTTCAACGTGTGTGCTTTTTGATGAAAAAAAAAAAAAATCCAGCTACTTCCTTCTCCATTAAGTCTCTCGAATGGAGACATGCATTAGATTACCATTTTTTGAGGAAAAATTGTTTCAATAGACAAATGGAAAGCCTGCACATTAGTTTCCCTGACTACTCACTTAGCAACTTGTCAATACGAAGAAATCACTTTACCAGAGACGGATAGGATCAAATTTTCTAGTCAGAGCATAAACAGAAAATAATTCCTGGAAATCTCTCACGGAAAGTATTGTGCAATTTCGAAAGGATAAAGGTCACACAGGACAGTATCTCAAGAGTAGCAGGCCGCCACAGGTTTCCCTTTCTGCTCAAAAAGGGGGTCACATTAGCAGATTTCCCCCTCTACATTAGTCGCGTTTTTGCAGATACCATGGTATCTGTTACAGCGGTGATTGGATCTGCAATTAGTCGTTTTTGCAGTTACCGTGGTATCTGATATACGATTGCTCTGCAAAATCAACAAATGCCGAAACTGCACTTTTCAAAGTCATTCCAAAAGAAAAACGGATATTCAGTCACATCACTAAGTGCCAAACTTCTTTCTCACCAATTTGACAAAAACTGATATAAGTAAGATGACTTTTTCAGATGCTAAGACCAGCTGCCACGGTCGGACAGTGGTATCTGAATATCAGATACCACGATAACTGGCCAGATCCACTATATCTGCAAAAAAACGCCTTTTGACGGTGGTATCAGATATCACGATAACTGCAACACCGACTTTAGACCATGGTATCAGATACCTTGGCATCTACAAAACGCCACTATTGAAAGATGTGCGGTGACACGGACTGAAGTAGTCGTTAGGCCAAGCTGACTGTGACAAGTAGCTAATTTCAAAGTTAAAGTGAACCAGCCATTTGAAGCACGTATTTACACCCGACCGGCTGCATCTGTATTCACTTGAATCAACAAAGAAAAGAAAAACTTAAAAATCTGCCCCGGTATAATAGTCGAGACTTTTCGCTGCGTAGAACCGGCGGGTCATAGTAATCTGCATAGAGCTCGGCCGAGGTCCTTTGACACAAAAAACGATTCGACTAGCCACGCGGTTTCCAATTCCATCGTGTAAGTAACGCCGCTTGGCGGAGTAGGACGACCCTAAGGAGTCCAAATTTTAATCTTACTAAAGCTATCACTTTTCATTAATCCCTCTGGTTCCCCTATCTCAAACTCACTTACTCCAACCATTCACACGTACAATAACTCGCATACTCGTTTAAAAGTTCAATGGGCACATCAAACTACCCCAATCCCACTCTGTAACAACCTAGGAACAATGCTTACCCCCTAGATCAGCAGCTTTTTCAACTGTTTCCTCTCTGTGATATTTCAAAGCGTAATTTTTTGGGCCAGTACATGCTCAATTTACTAGCTTGGACAAAGATAAAAGTGATGTTTCTTATAATACCCAGTAGATCTTTATTTGATGCATAAATCAGCTAGTATAGTTCAAATTTGGATAGGTTATTTGTTTTTAAATGATTTTTGTAACTATGTTATTTTTTATAAGCTTATTGCATATTCTGGTACATTTTATAAAGCAAGCTAATCAAGCTTCACAACACTATTCCACAAAGAAAAACTTTTAATGGGCACTTTAAGCCATGGAACTTCTGATGAAACACTATAACAATCAGGTAAAATGCATCTGCGGCTTGACTTTGGTGACATCTCAAATATATCCTTTTCTATCAAGCGTTGTTGGGAGTATTTGAATTTCCTGCTACGATATCCCAGCTCCTAAGATTTGGATCGCCGAAACGCCAGAGAGGTAAAGACAAGGGATAACAAGAAAACGGCCGATATTCGTAGCGCCTTCTAAAGGAAGTCTGAAATGTTTATTTGTGAAGCATTTAATACAAAGTAAAGCGCTAGAAGTGTCCAGTGGGCTTTAAGCATCCACGCATCAATAAGGACCAGTTTTCAATCGTAACTTTCCTACAGATTTCCTTGTCTGCCCTCACGGCAGGCGGGGGCGTCGCAATTGCATTTTCGTTGCAGAGCCAAAATTTTACCGAATCTCTCAAAAATTTTACCGGATCCTCGAAACTGAGATTTCAAGCTTTAAAGTTTAACTGAAAAGGGCTGAGATAGGACAATCTAGTTACTCATCACTTCTTCAATTAAAGAGGCTTGAAGACCCGATGAAAGTGCGTTACTTCGTTGCTCGGCTATTCACAATAAGTCGATTTTCATATAGTGGAGTTTCCCTGTCGGATTTGTGGTACTTCTGTGGGCTTGTACCTTTGTTGTATGCTTGGCGAAAAAGATGACGAAAAATAAGTGTTCACACAGTTTGCTACCTTCCGCGAGTTGACCACTGGCTACTCAAAAGCCGCGTTTATACTGAGATTCAAAGTTTCCGCGTCTTAGTAGAATTTGCGTAGTGGAGACGGCCCTAGACATTCTGAACGTCACTACTAGAGCAGATAATGGAAAACAAAAATATCCCTTAGCGGAATCCAAACAATTCAGTGTATTCAATTAGATGATACACAAATAAATTGGCTTTTCAGTTAAACTTTAAATTATGGAACAGAAAGAACTACGCAGGAAGAGTAAAATTAAAGGGCAGCATGAAAGACGATAGGCCAACTATTAGGTGGCTTTTTGGTGAAGCCCACTTGCCGAATATATTGCCGGGCAAGATTGCAGTAATAGCTTCTCTCTATTATACCCAAGAGAAAATTAAATCGAGCACCGTAGGCGAAAATTCTCGAAATCCATTTTCTTTTTAACGGCTTCTGTTACAAATTCTATCATTTACCGTGAATTACTAAGACTCTAAGAAGTTCCAAAAGCCGGATCGAGCGACGCAGTGGCTATTGTAGTCTAGTCAGTACTGCCCATGACCACATAAAGTGAGCGCCACACGCGAAATTTTTATGAAGTTCGCTTTTTCCTGCCAAATTTAACTATTTCCATTCAGATTCTAGCTTTTAATGTTTCAAAATGCAATCCTAAAACTGGCTCAAAACTCAAGTCAATTGAACTCAAACACACTCAAGTCAATTTCCACAAAATAGAGAATATTAAGAAAAGCACCGCAGGACGAATTTCCAAAACATTTATTATTAGATCTTCTTTCTGGGATCCAAAATAAAAGTAAGGACTATCGATGAAATCATAAATCAGTCTTTTTGTCTGCGACCAGTGCTTCACTCGACCTCATCCGAGTTTTGTGGAAACTCCCGAATCCTAGCAACTATATCGAGTAAATTACCGAATCCCAGTTATCATACCGAATAAGTTTAGACCAATAGCATGTTCGGGATTCTGTATAACTACCGGATCGAAAGACTACCGAACAATATTCGTATTGGAAACTGGAACAAAAGTCGGGATTCGTGGTAACTACCGAATCCTGATACTTAAACCGAATAAACTACCGAATCCCGATCACGATACCGCATAATTTTGGACCGATAGCTTATTCGGGATTCTGTGTAACTACCAAATCTCCATAAATATACTGAACAATTCTGGCATCCGAAAATTACCAAACAATTTCAGTAAATTCTCTCACTGAATTCGCGATAAGTACCGAATACTGGCAATTATACCGAATCCCGACCATTACATCGAATAGATTTGTAGCGATAGCCTATTTGGGATTCTGTATAACTACCGAATCCCGGTAAATATACCGAATAATTCTGGTATCGAAAAATACTGAACAATTTTAGTAAATTTTGGACCTTCGACCAAAATTTTACCGAATCTCAATAAGGTGTGGGTTGCCCCACACCTGGACCCCTACAGGACCCCCCCCCCCCCCCGCAACACAACATTTGTGATGTCCGTTCCAAACAAAAATGGGTGTAGTGGCTTTCCTACTTTCTGGGATCCCAAAACGTAAGTGGAGGGATACCTATGACATCGCAAAAGTTGTCCGTATATCCGAACGATAACTCTCGAGGGGTTTCAAATTAAGGGAAGAAAGCTATTGAGATAGTTGATTTAGGGGTAAGGAGACTTGCTGAATTCGAATATGAAATTTATTTTCTCGCCGGGCAAATAGTTCACCCGGAATCCGGCGAAAACCGGAAAATTTGTGAAAAGTAAAAGTTTAATATGAAGTTGATTAGATGTTTGATTAAGAGCAAGAAGACATGCTAAGTCCGAATATGAAATTTATTTCCTCGCCGGACAATCAGTTCAGCAGGAATCCGGCTAAAACCGGAAAACTTGTTAAAAAGTAAAAGTTTTAATTAAATTTGATAAGATGTTCGATTTGCGGGTAAGAAGACATACTGAATTCGCAGTTGACAATCATTTTCTCACTTGACGTATAGATCGCTCGGAATCCGACTAAAACCGGAAAATTTGTTAAAAGTAAAAGTTTGACCTGAAGTCGATTAGAGGTTGGATGTAGGGAGTAAGGAGACATGCTGAATTCGTTTTTGAGCTTTAGTTTTTTGTCAGACAAGTAGTTTGTCCAGAATCCCAATCCAGAATACGAATGCAAAACATTTAAACTGACTTCCCATGATATTAGTCTGTCAAGGGCACTTCTGGTACAACAAGAACAAGACCAAAGGTTTCGCTGGGATCCCAAAATATTTCATTTGCCCCTTAACTTAAACCCCCTCCCCCACCCCTAAATGTAGGGCTACAGAGCCCATCTACGAGCTCCACCATACTCTTCGACCCAAAGAATCCTCACACCAAGTTTCATCAAAATATCTAATTCCTTTCGAGAGTTATAGTGCGCCGGGTTTTTGGGATCCGGATGGATACCTATGACATCGCAAAAATGTCCGTCTGTCCGCCTGTAAGCACGATAACTCTCGAAGGCAATGAGATATGTTGATGAAACTTGGTGGGAGGATTCACTGGGTCAAGGGTAAGGTCAAGTTCGTAGATGGGCTATGTAGCTCCATATTTAGGGGTGGGGGAGGGGGTTCAAATTAAGGGAAAAACAAAATATTTTTAAACAGCTAATGTGATAGTCGATTATGGGGTAAGAACGATTTATGGCACGATAGTGAAAACCATTTTCACGCCGGACAAGTAGTTCGTCCGGAATCCGGCAAAAACCGGAAAATTGGTTAAAAGTAAAAGTTTTATTTGAAGTTGATTAAATGGTAGATTTAGAGGTAAGAAGACATGCTGAACACGATGGTGAAAACAATTTTCTCGCCGAACATGTAGTTAGTCCGAAATCCGGCAAAACCGGAAAGTTGGTTAAGAGTAAAAGTTTAATTTGAAGTTGATTAAATGGATTTATGGGTAAAAATACATGCCGAACACGATGGCGAAAATCATTTTCTCGCGGGACAACTAGTTCGCCCGGAATCCGCCAAAACCGGAAAATCTGTTAAAAGCAAAAGTTCGATTACATGACAGGTTAAGGGGCAAGAAGAGTGCCGGAGTCGGTATATGACAATGGTTTTTTATAATTGTTCCGGAATCCGGTTGTAACCGGACTTTGTTCAAGTCAAACTTTTATTCAAAGTTGATTAGATGTTCTTTATAGGGATAAGGAGATACGCTGGTTTTGTTTCTGATTTTTTTTTTTTTTTTGCTGGACTAGTAGTTCGGTCGGAAATCGGCAGGAAGTCTCGGTCAGTATCGTCAAAATAGATATGGCTTATAGAGGTGTATCTGAACTTGGTTTTCTCTGATGATTAGCCTGTCCAAGACCGAGTCCAATACTGGATCTGGCGAAGACAAGACCCGATTGTCTGGATCAAATATTAGATTTTTTGGGTTCTCATCGACACCTTTGGTCTTGTTTTTAGCCGGAACCCGCTGAATCCATATCTGAATATTTGACAGCGCAAACGGATATCTGAATATATCTGAACTTGTTGAAATTCAGCTGGCGTATCCGGTTTGCACTGTCAACTACGAACTTGGTATTCTCCGATTATTACCATTGGCCTTAACCTGTTTGTAAATTTTAGAAGTAAAAATGTTTAAGAAGTCTGTTGACGACCGAATATCTAAAAGACCAAATTGTAGGGAGCAAATATTAAAATTTGGGGATCCCGTCGAAACCTTTGGTCTTGTTGTTTTTGCACCACACTTTTCCTTTTCTTGGTGTTTTTAGAATACTTGCCAGCTTCGATATGGCGATTGTCAGCTTCGATTCGAAGTCGTATGCACTTCGAATGCTACATCCCTACTGTGTACCACACTTAAAGGACCCGTCGTGCCTATAGTGGCAATTAGGGGTCGGCACCGTTTCTGTTTTTGGCTAAAACAGAAACGGTAAAAAACAGCAAATAAAAAACGGAACAGAAACAGAAACGGTGATAAAAAAAACGGAAAACCGTTTCTGTTTTTCCGTTTTTTTCCGGAATAACAGAAACGGACCGTTTTTTACAAAAAAACGGCCGTTTTAACAGGTATCTCTGTTTTTTTCCTACTTCTTTAGGTTTATAAGATAACAATAAGGCGACCATTTGGAATGGTAAGGCGGCTCTTGGAAAGTGAATAGTGTAAGGAGGGAACTCATGGAGGGTCTAAGGTTGTGAAAGAAGGTCGACTGTAATTGTGTAAGGTGAAGAAAAAAGGACTCTGCACCTGTCTAGTAAACTAAGCCCTTTTCTTATGCCCATGGTCAAATGCTGGGGTATGCTGGAAGGGGTGAATATGGACGTCATACGCATGTGTACCCCTTATTCCCCAGAAGGCTATCAGTACCCTTTAAAAATAAAAAATTTTAAGGTCAAAGATACCAAACTGTTTTAGTTCCCAAAGTACTGTATACTGATACTCCTATGCGGAAGAAAGGATACAACTACGTCTGAGAACCATGGTCACCCCTGTCAGCATGCCCCAGCTTTTGAGCATGGGGTTCATTCAAGTGCCATATACCGATCACTTTTCGGTCGATCGGTCGGTCCACTGTTCTCGAGTTACGGTACTTCCAGATGTGGTACGACAATGAAACTTGGCAGGCATATCAGTGATTTGACCAAACTACTCGGAAATTGTACTTCGACGATCCAACCACCGTTGGGGGAGTGGAGTGAGGGGGAATCTGAACTTTGTATAACTTTTGAACGGGTGATCGGATCTCAATGAAACTTGATATTTTGAACGACCTCGTGTCTCAGACGTTCCGTTTCATTTACGGTTCGGATCCGATGAATGTGGGGGGGGGGTCGGAAGGGGGGATCGAAAATCTTGTGACATGCTTAAAGTTGAGCGATCAGGATTAAACTTGGCGGGACGAACAAGCACAAGCACTTGGTACATCATAGACAGAACTGGACCGGATTTTGACACTGTGGGGGGAGCTGGAGGGGGTTCCAGAATTCCGATGATCCGGAGTTAAGGTACTCCCAGGTGAGCTAGGACGATGAAACTTGGCAGGCAATTCAGAGACCCGACCAACAACTTGGAAATAGTCAGTTCCCCGATCCGACCATCGTGGGGGAGTGGAGGGAGGAGGAATCCGGAATTCCGAGGTATACATAACTTTTGAACGGTTGATTGGATCTTAATGAACCTTGATATTTGGATAGACCTCGTTTCTCGGATATCCCATTTCAAGTCCGGACCGGATCCGATGAATGTGGGGAGGGAGGTGGAGAGGAGTACTGGAAATCTTGTGTCACGCATTGAGTGGACTCATCGGGAAGAAACTTGGTGGGAAGAACAAGCACAAGAACTAGGTAAAACCGTGACAGAACGGACCGGATTCGTGCACAGTGGGGGGGGGAGTTAGAGGGGGTCTGGAATTCCGATGATCGCGAGTTAAGGTACTTCCAGATGTGTTAGAACGATGAAACTTGGCTGGAACATTAGAGACTCGACAAGATTGGCTCACAAATCGTCAATTTCCAGATCCGACCATCCCTTAAAGTACGGAAATGAACTGCCAGCCCTTGAAGTGCGCACCTTAATCGCAAAGTAAAAATATACTTTTGATCAAACTATCCATTTCATAATCCCCCCAGGGTCCATGATCATTTGCGCCAATAGAGTTTTGCTTAAAAATGAATTTCTAGCACCCTTAAAGTGCGCATCTTTACCAAAAAGTGAAAAAAAAAAATTTTGAACATAGGAAAGGTTCGCTGGCTTTTTCTTGGTTGTATAATTACAGCTTTGTAGAAAAGTTTCATCAGAAATGGGAGATTGAAGGCTTCAAACTTTCAGTACAAAACGATTCGTTCTTCCTATTGGTTGGAGTTCAAAAAACGCGTCTTAACCGACCAATGGAATGCGAGACTCCGTTTCGCAAAAATATTATTATACCAGCAAGAAATAGCCAGATTGACATTTCCAGCAATTCACTGGCTCAGAATGGCTATCAAAGGCCGATAATTTAGTCTGTAAGTCGGAAGTCCTATACTTCGTACTGTTAATTTTGTTGTTATGCTTCCTCTAATGATGGTGTAAAAATATCCGTTTCGTCGGGTACGGTGCAATCTCTCTATTCTGACTCACAAATCTTTCCTTCCGAAAAGCGGAAAATATCGGTAGATGGCATAATCCGGCGGAAAAATAAAATCGCTAGATTACGCCGGGACGTCACGCGTATAAGTCGTAACAAAAAACGGAAAGTTGGAAAAAACAGGTAAAATAAAAACAGAAACGGCTAAAACGGTCATATAAAAAACAAAACAGAAACAGAAACGGCATTAAAAAAACGGCTACCTGTTTTCTGTTTTTCTGTTATTTAAAAAAAAAAAACAGAACAGAAAACGGTAGTAAAAAAAACAGAAACAGAAACAGAAACGGTGCCGACCCCTAGTGGAAATGCAACGTTCTTCGCTATCGCTCCATCATTCTTAAACTCGGAGACCCGAATTAAATACGGTATAATCCAACTCACCTTAACGACAAATCGATGATTTCCACACTTGATATTTCAAAATGTTCGATACCTAACATACAGGCTTCCGACGGTTGTTGTTTAGGAGAAGCTCGCAGAGACAAACCGGTTATATAAAATTTGCGAAGTTTTTGCTATATAAGTCAATGGGCCAGGAGAAAAACAGCCAAAGCCGTGGATGCGGAGCCTGGTTCTGAAGAATTCAAATATTTTAGATTAGGGGCACATGAACAGTAAGTACTGCAAGATATGCTTTAAGACGTTTTGTCTCCCTCCTTTGTGTGTTTTTTCAATGCGATATTTTTAGTAAAATCATGCTCATTTTTGTTTTAAAGTTTAGAGTTTCAAATTGTTGCGAATTTCGTTTTTGTATAAACAATGAACACTTGACTATGCAAAAGCGTAATTGTATATACTTATGTTCGACTAGAGAATAAATATTCTTTTTTTTTTGGCAACACCCTACGAGAATGCAATTTTTTGTCAAGATCAAACAAATATCCATCCGTTGTCGCAGGGAGAGGGGCACGTTGTCAGGTGCTTAATTCGCCTATTCCGGCACTGCCTCCATGCACTATGCCCAAGGCCGTGACCAGGGGGAAGGAGGGGGGGGGGGGGGGGGGGGGTTGACCCCCCCCCACCCACCCGAAACACACAAAAATAGTAATTTTTACAAGCTTTTCCCTCTGATCTATGTCTTTTTTGTCCGACCCGCAGGCAACCCCCCGAAAACTCCCCCCGAAAAAAATTCCTGGAGACGGGCCTGACTATGCCTTTCGTTTCATGCCATACACAATCGGTCACTCACCTTTTTTCAAACTGGTAGGAAGGCCAAGCTGTCTAAGCTGAGGTTCCAGGTTGAAAGGAAACTGTGGCAGGGGTCCCTCGGGCAGATCTACTGTCATCGGCGCAACATTGCCAGCACGAGCGTAATCGGATTCAACGTAGTCCTCAAAGAACCTAGAAGCAGAAAATCCGGGCTGTCAGTTACAGGATAACAAATCGAAAGATCCCAACTGGCAGACTATTCTCTCATTTTCTCCTCAACCATTTACAAGCAAAAACATCACTTGCGAAGAACTTTTAACGAGGAAGCGGATAGACTTTGGAAACGTGGGAAAGCTTGCTCAAAATTTAGTCATCGCCTTCATTTTGAACAATTTGCACGAATGGTCTTGTGAGATGAAAAAGCAAGTGACGAATTATTCGTGGGACGAATTTGCCGGAGGGACAGGTTTTGGGAGGATTTTCTAGGGAATTACCCTAGAACTAAATGTTCGCACATATCACTAAAACAGAGGTGTTTTGAAGCCCGTTAATGGCGTTTTCACGTAACTTGTGTGACATATCGATGCGAGAGTGGAGACCAAGCTGATAACCCAGAGAGACGTCACTACTCAGTTTTTAAAGGGAACTGCGCTGTTACTGCGGTCCGTTAGTTTTATCTTCACTAAGGACACTACGCCGTTTTCTAGGTTTTCCGTCTTCGAGGAGCGTCAGGAAGCTTACTGCTTCCGAGAAGTTCATTGGTCATAAATACTGGTCATGTCTTTCAAGTTAAGGGACGAACAAAACTGTTTTAAAAAGCGAGATAGCCATTATTAAGGGTAAGAAGACATTCTGAATCCGTATCTGAAACTTATTTTCTCGCCGGGCAATTGGTTCGTCCGGAATCCGGACAAAACCGGAAAATTTTTTAAAGGACACCTGAACAATGAAACCATACTTGAACACACCATGGGGAACGCATTTACAGACATGGCCACGGACAGCATTCTTCTCCTGAGCGTGACGTTTTCAAAATAGGGATGTTTGTTTCTCGAGGTTTGCACGTGCGGAAGTCAAGACAAAAAGCGCATTTCATTCAAATCTTGTACAGCGCTGGCCGGATCGTATTGGAATTTCTTCTAGATATACGTTTGGGCTTAACTGGTTAAAAAATATTCCAGAAGAAGGGTTGATTGGAGACATTTGTTCATTTCTAAAATTGTTCGGTACTGAAATAAGGACAGATGCAAAATGGAGCAAAAATCATAGCTTGGAAACACCGTTTCGTATTTGGATTGGGTTTTCTGCAGGCAATGTTAACGGAAGTCATACAGATAGGGATGATACTTGGTACTCTTCATTCAGGTGTCCTTTTAAAAGTAAAAGTTTTATTTGAAGTTGATTAAATCTTCGAATTAGGGGTGAGAAGACATGCTGAATCAATAAATGACAATCATTTTCTACAAGGGTATATAGTTCACCCGGAACCGGAAATTTCATTAAAGTTATAGTTTATCTGAAGTTGATTAGAGGTTTGATACAGTGGTAAGGAGATATGCTGAATTCGCTTTGACCTTTCGTTTTTTGCGGGACAGGTAATTCACGAGGAATCCGGCGGAAACCGGAGATTTGGCAGAAGTAAGGCAGGAAGTTTCGATCAATTTATCATATGACGTAAAAACGCACGCTGAATCAATACCTGAACTTCGTTTTCTCAGATGACTAGCCATTGGCATTAATCTCTTTCTAAACTTTAACAGCGAAAATGTTCAAGGAGGCTGGCTAAGACCGGATATCTACAAGACACATTGTCTGGATCAAATAACAAATTGCTGGGATCCATCGAAATTTGTTTCTTGTTATATATAATGTGCAAATGACCTTTATTTCTTGTTGGCAATTGGGGTGTGACGGGTCCTTTCCGGAGGGTTTTTCCGAGCTCGTAGGCTAAGCCTGAATCGTGTTCTGTTTGTCTTCGAGCTCCTCGGTTTAAGTTATTTGACGGTGCAAAACGGATACGTCAGATCTATTTCGGAGGGGCAAGGGTCCTCTTCAGGCTGAAGCTGGAAAATGAGCTTGTGGAAAAACAATCAAAGGGTCTTCCATAAATATCTGATTTTGTGAATTTCTTCTCCGAAAATTGGTTGGAGTTAAAGCTGGTGCTGTGATTTCGTTCTGGATACGTCTGCTCTTTTTGCTGTTCGATTGGGTCCTCGAAAGGGTGGATATTCTTCTGCATTTTGGTTTTGGAGTCACCGTTTTGCACCGTCAAATATGATTCGCAGTCAGCTTGGGCTGAAGGACTATTTAGGTCTAAGTTGCGCGGATTTTCCCCTGCAGTTTTCGCACTCCGGACACCTAAGCACTTTCTAGGGAAATTTTCCTAGTCTGGGTAGTAGAAAGCTAAAATAAACAAAGAAATAAGAAAAACTTCGTTAGAACAGAGTACTTCACTCGCTGGAACCTAATTCCGGAATTTTGTGAAAACGGTCGTTTATGGAAATAACCTAAAAGAAAACCACGCTTACTTCAGGACTTCCTCCTTGTCTCTGTTTGTGAACAGCAGGCCACACTGTCCCCTGATCAACTTGGAAAGGCTGTGAAGATTTTGTGATACTTCTTCTTCTGAAGTTCTGCCAAGAGCTAATGCCATGACTCGGTTTTTGCCCAGGAAAAATCTGCGAAAATTGTTAAACGTTATAAAACCAATAGGGCGTTTATAAAAGTCACAAGCTGGACACAACTATGAGCGTGTTCCACCCTACCTTACCCTGGTAGGTACTACGCATGACGTCACGAATACTGGCTTTTTGGCGGAACTGGCTGGAACGTATTTTTTTATTTTCAGCAATATATCGTGCCACGGGCTCATCACAGAAATTCGTAGTTACTATGCTCCCGAGCGTGGTAAGCAAATAGTTACTATTTCGACAAGACTTGAACGGTCAGCGTAGTAATTTTCACGAGGTTGGAACGAAAATAGTTACTAATAGTTACTATTGTTAGAGGGCTAGAACACGCTCTATGACTCGCAATGCAAGTATACAGCAGTGGACAAACAAATGCTGGGAAGGTTACTAAACTTGCTAATCTGTCCCTGTTCGAAAAAAACGGGCACAATGTAATTACTTTGAAAAAAGGTTTTCGAGCTTAAAGTGCATAATAAATGCCATTTTCAACCACAGTTAGCACAGCTGTTCCACATTTTGTGTGCGTATATTTTGTTAAAGCTATAGGCAAAACAATATGATATGAATGATCCTCCCTACTTTCTCGGATTCGGGCAATTTTTTCAATGCCCGAAAACTGGGCCCGAAGACGGGACAAGTTGCGAATATCACGTGAATCTGCGAAAATTGCCAGCAGACAAGTATTGAAATTTGGGTAACCTGCAAAAATTTGCTAAGTCAGGCAGATACGACTTTCGGACAAATGTATGTAATCTAAGGAAGCACAACTCCCCCTGCCACTTCGCACCAGGAAGACTTTTAACTGCGACTGTGCTACTTATGATAAGCCTGAAGGCAAGATTTATCCCTTCTTTTTGGCAACGATGCAAAGGCAGACTGAGCCGCAGACTCCCTGGCTGGTATGCCCTCTTCCATATCAGATCATTGCTCACCCGCATTTATCAACCCTATCCAGGAACAGAAATCTTCTCTGAACTGCTCTACTGCAGCTGACGTTTTTAATTGACCTGTCTGAGGCTTAGAACAGAATATAACAGTACTTTCTCGGTAACAAAACCAAAATTGGTGAGTACTGTCACACAGAAACATGTCAAATGCAGAAATTTGATAATCTAACGTATATATTTGAAAGTACGTAGACATGGTCAAAGGCTATCAAAATTTTAAAAATTTTTGGTATAAAACTATTTTGGTAACGAGTGTGTTTGGCCGCTACTGGTTGGAATGTTGGGACCTTCGTAGAGACTGCTCACTCCTACCTTTCTCTCAGATTGTTGTATGTAGGAGGGAGAAACTCGGTGTAGATAGGGTGCCAAATAAGTTTTTACCGATCGGGACATAGGTTTAGTGCCCATTTCTCCAAGGTATCGATTTTGTACGGCTTGCCTTGTCAGCCAAACCATCCCTTAAGACCTTAACTGGAGTACCATAGGTGGTGTACAACCCCCTCCCGAGCCCCAAACACCAATTGCCAGTTGCCACTGATCGTTCCTACAAATTAATAGGCATTCACATTGCCAAAGTATCGGAAAATCTGCCATAACTAGCTCAGTTCCTGTGACTTGCATTGTATTTTTTCCATCTAATATATTAACTAGTTTTAAACCAGCATCCATCTCACGAGCTTTTTCAAGTAGGCTATCGTCTAAATGACCTGATATTTAACATATATTTAACTGTCATTTCTATCTTTAAATTATTTAGCTTAAATAAACTGACTAAATACGGTACCTTGAAACCAATACAAACATGTCACGAGATGCACTATTTTGGTAGAACTGTAGAAAGTGCTTTAAAGCAGACACAGATTTTGCAAACCAGGGGCAAGACAATATTGCATATTTTAGCATAAACATGAAATCATACCTGCTGTCCTTCCACTGATTTCTGAGGCCCTTCAGCTGTGAGTTTCTAGAATTTCTCAAAGAAAACAGGTACACATGCTGATATGTTCCAACTGACGAGCGAATGCTTTCCACAACATCTTGCTTCCAACTCAAATTTTTCTTTTTTGTCTGGGTGAGAGAGACTGAAAAAAATTCAAGTTTAAGCTGATGAAAAATTTATCTCAAAATAGTACTATGAAGTAGTACGAAAAAGTAGCATGCAGTACTAACTGATGCTATAACATGCTTCTACTTCAAGGCTACCGTGTTGCTGCATTCTAGTTTACGCAACTATTAGCAAGACTGGATGCTATTATGGCAAGACAGGATGCTACTAGATACTACTACTTAAGATTGGACCAGTCTGAGGCACATTAAATCATAGTATTCTTTGCTATTACATAGTATTACATGCAACTTTTTCGTACTACTACCATACTACTACGCAGGCTACACATTTTTCATCGGTAAGCCCTTTTCAAAGTGCCAAGATTCTTTGCTATGTCATGCAAACCTCTCTGACTTAACTTTCTCTGACAACTTTTGCGAAGGAGGATCTCGGTTTTCCGACAAGTATTTCCGATCATCGTCTTAAGTACAAAGGTCACCTTGGTCAAAGTTATGGTCAAAGTACAGGTCAAGTTCGTAGATCAGTCGTCTAGCCCTAGATTTAGGGATGGGGGAGGGGGTTTCAAACTAAGGGATGAAGTAAAATATGCTTTGAAGCTAATGAGACAGTCGTTTTAGGGGTAAGGTGACATGCTGAATCCAGTATCTGAAATTTGTTTCCTGCCTGACAAATGGTTCATCCAGAATCTGGCTAAAACTGGAAGTTTGGGTAGAAGTTAAAAGTTGTTTCTGAAGTCGATTGGATATTCGATACTGGGTAAGGCGACATGCTGAATCCAGTTTTGAATATTATGTTCTTGCAGTAAGAGTAGTTCGTCCGGATGCGGCCAAAACCGGAAATTTGGCGGAATTAGAAGTTATTTTCTGAACTCGATTTTC
The DNA here is from genome assembly GCA_023053575.1 of Branchinecta lynchi. Lineage (NCBI taxonomy): Eukaryota > Metazoa > Arthropoda > Branchiopoda > Anostraca > Branchinectidae > Branchinecta > Branchinecta lynchi. The sequence goes on from JAKZAP010000014.1 coordinate 13,082,074, forward strand.
GATATACGGGTAACAACATTTTTGAACGTTTTCTTGGCGGATAAGCTGTTCGCCCGGAATCTAGCCAATACCGGAATTTCCTTCAATAAACAGTCGTTTACGCGAGGGAAATCCCTACAAAGTCAATCAGAGATTCGGTTTAGGATTCTTTCTTTTCTCAGCTGATCGGTCGTCTAGCCCTAATCCGTGGTACTCCCTAACCAGCACTTTTAATATTTTACATTTCTAATAAGTATCTAGGCCAACATGTTGCTAAAAAGTTGTCCGTCTGTCAGCACAATAACTCTCGAAGGGAATGAGATATTTTGATGTAACTTTGAGGATTCTTTGGCTCAAGTGACAGGTCTAGTTCGTAGATGTGCTGTCTAGCCCTACAATTAGGGGTGGGACAAATTAAAGGGGAACAAAATATTTTTTAACAGCTCATAGATAGTCACCCGCCGCAAAAAGTTTGTTAAAGTTTAAATGAAAAAGGGCTGGGATAAGACAATCTAGTTACCCATCATTTATTCTCTTAAATTGGCCTGAAAACCCGCTGAAAATGCGTTACATTGTTGTTCCGCTATTCACAAATAATCAATTTTCAAATAGTGGAATTTCCGTGTGATTTTGTACACTTCTATGCGCTTGTATTTGTGTTGTATGCCTTGCCAGAAAGATGTATGATTTTTTTTGGTTCATGCACTAAGAAGTCTTCACCAAGCTCACCACTCTCCACTGAAAAGCCGCGTTTCTATTAAGGTTAAAATTTCCCGCGTCATAGCAGAATTTACGTTGTGGGGATGGCCGCAGATATTCTGAATGTCACAACTTGAGCAGACAGTGGAAAATAAAAATCCGTTAGAGGAATCCAAATTATTCAGTGTATTCAATACAAATTACAGAAAAATAAGTTGGCTTTTCAGTTAAACTGTGAGTAAAAGTTTTATTTGAAGTTTATTTGATGTTCGATTTAGGGGTAGGAAGACATGGTAGGCTATATGACCAGCGGCATCGCAAGTGCATTTTCGTGTGTGTGGGGGGGGGAGGGAGTATAGATGTAAAATGCAAATTTTGCAACTGAAAAATTCAATCGAATATTCACAAAACTGAAATATTCGGAGTTTTTGCGCAAATTGCAAAAAAATCGAATATTTAACAAAATTTAAAATTATAGCGAGTTTTCCCAATTTTCGCTGCAATTTTCGGGAGATTTGCGCCTCGAAGACTACTCAGTCAGATCGGGAGCCAGCAAAATCTTAATCAAGTCTTGCATTTCGAGCCAATTATAGGGTTATCATGAGACGAGGGATACACATGATAAAAAAAAGAAATGGGTACTATTTGTGACTGAAGACTGTATTTTATCTGATTAGTAGGTTGGAAAACGGGATCGGCATGAAGCGCGGCTTCATATGTGAAGACGGAAGTTCTTGTGAGGCTTGTAAATTAGATTCTTCTATGGATATACTTGATCAGCATAGGCGTTAAATCAGAAATAAACTATCAAACTTAGCCCTTCCTCCCTTCAAATTCCCCTCACCATTGTCAGATGTGGTTTGGACACATAAGTAGTATATCTAGAGCATCTGAGCACAGTGCTACTATTACAGTGCCTATCACAACTTTTCTGGTTTGCTAAACTTTTGGCTACACTGCATAATTTTGGGCTCATGTTGTAACCATTGGGAGTAAATGACAATTTGACAAACTTTCCTTACAGAAATATCTGAACTGATTATTTCAACATTTAACATTTCTATGATGCGTTACTAGGGAATGTGAGCTGTTGCTGGAAACTGGCTGTTTTTACTTTTGGGCTTTCTTTTCGTCTCATTCTTCTTAGACGATACAAGGCTGTCAAAAAAACTGCAACTAACATTTTTCTTCAAAAAGGTGATACCAGGCTAGATTGAGCAGACAGAACAAGAGAAAACTACTGGTGCCTCCCGCTACTAACAGCGTTAGCTATGGCGTGCCATTTCAAACCGGCAGCAGCACAAGTTTTGATGGCGGCGCAACAATCAAGAGGCAAACTATCGCGGCAACAGCGTACATTTCCCACCAGCACAGAATAGAACCTGGTAAACTAACTGTAATAATAATAATAATATAACTGCAGTAAAAAAGGCTTTGGCCTCTGCATCAGGTGAGATTATTCCTTTGATGTAATTTCGTATTTTAAGTTCAAATATTTGGCTTTTCATTTTAGCCTTCGCTAAAAAGCAAAGCCGCCAACGACTGTACCAAGAACAAGTTAAATTAAGCGCCACAGGCGAAATTTGTTAAATCTGCCTTTTCTTCCAGAAAAAATTCGCTATAGCCTACCTACCATACAAGTTCTAGCTTTTAACATGTTTCAGCGAATTTCAATCCTAAAACGCCAAGCTAAATGAATCACTGTTCTTCTAAACAAAGAATACTACAAAACGCAGCGCATTTTGTGTGAACTAACTGTAACAACGCATCACTTGAGGTTATTCCTTTGGTATAATTTCGTATTTTAAAGTTCACATGTTCGGCTTTCATTTTAACTTTTGCTGGAAAGCAAAGCTTCCAACGAATGCACCAAGGCAAGTTAAAATAAATTAAAACGAGCAAAACGAGGTCAGATATCCCTCCTGTAGGCTAGTCCTGTAGCTTCAATCTACTACATTATAGTCTGTTAGAGTCTTTCAAGTATGTTAGTCATATCGGTTGGTTCCTTTTTAAGCCTGATAGATTATTCTGTCTTGTCTGAAACTGGATAGCCTAGCCTAGGCAGTATCACGAAATCCACAACTATGCCTAAGTAGACACCTATCTAAATCAATATACTACTTACTTTTCTTGTAGCGCTTGGACTTCGGCATGTCAGAACTAAAACAATCAAGAAATTCCAAAACTTGTGGCCTCACGTGTTCGACCTTTTCAACTTTAGTACCGGATTTTCTTCTGGTTCTTCTAGAATTAAACCATCCTACGACGCCATCTTTAAGCAAAAGCAGCAGGGTACGAAGAAAGCCCACTAGATGTCATCAACCCACAACCACTTTCGAGACGTGCTATTTCAAAATCTTTCTATTGGTCACACTGGGCTCAAAAAGCCACCTATTCGACAAACAACTGAAAATCCCTAGGGGACGTGAGGTCTGATTGGCTTTGTGGCAGCTTGGAGATATGAGCAGACTGCAATTACGGGTCAATTGTCTGTTTTGCTCTAATTGATCTCCTGAATTTAAAACGACAACATTCAGAATTAGTTGTATCTTGTTCTTTTGCTTTTTTCTACTTTTGCAACCAAAAAAGCCAAGAAATGAGCCAAGTGTACCAAGCTCTTAACTCTGGGCGGTGCAGTTTCTTGGTCATCTTATCCACTATCAGAATGAAAAAAAACATATCTACTCAGGTCCGTACAAAATTAGACTCAATAAAAAAGTATGCGGATGAATATTGAAAGTAGAACCGTCCAACGTGAAAATGACATCATACCAACCAGCCCCCACCCCGAAGCACACAAATTTTTTTTTTAGGCTTTTCCCTCTGATCTATGTCTTTTCTGTACATTTTTGTCCGACCGGCAGCCCCCCCCCCCCCCCCCCGAACTAAATTCCTGGATACGGGCCTGTACCAACATTTCGTGCAATGACGAGCCTGCATCCTGCAACGGTAATTCATTTTCCCAATTTCTCGGGCCAGTTCCCATGTAACAAGAGCTTCATCAAACTGCCCCACTTGTAGAATCAGAGAAATGGTTGATAGCCACTGAAAATGTATTCAACTAGGGATGTATGTGTCCGGCTTGATACCCTCCTGTGGTGGGAACCGTCTTGGTATTTCCGGAGCATCATGTGTTTCATAATTGTGCAGTTCATATCGAGCAGTCTGTACAGTGCTTTCTTATTGAACATATACTCGATCTTTACTCTGGCTTCGGTGTTCACTGAAATTATTCACACAAAATATCTGAAGCCTAAGTTGCGTTTTTGCGGATACACGGCATCTGATACCACAGTAACTGGATCTGCATTTTGTCCTTGTTGTGGTTAGCATTGCATCTGATACTAAGGTGGCTTAGCAAAAACGACAATTTCAGAATTTGCGCATTTCGAAAGTCATCCCAGAAGAAAAACTGATATCCAATCACATCACTAAGTGTCGCACTTCTTTCCCACCAATTAGACAAAATCCTAGGTTCTATAGGTGGTGGTGATGAAAGTGAGATGAATTTGAGATACCATTCACCACAGTGAATGAATATTAGATACCAAGGTAACTGGCCAGATACCCGGATAACTGCAAAACATCTTTCGACCGTGATATCAGATACCACGGTATCTGCGAAAACGACTTTAGACCGTGGTATTAGATACCACGGTTACTGCAAAAACGACTTTAGACCGTGGTATCAGATACAATGGTATCTGCAGAACGCAACCTATCAGAACCAAATGAGTCTGATTAAATCACTGAATTATGAAATGGACTGACCGAATGCGATAGAACAGATACGGGGTTGAGAAAAGTCCGGTAAATTACCGAATTTGGTAACGTATGGGACCAAATACACAGGTTAAATCACCGAATTTACGAGGGACGGAGAAAATGCGTTCCTTCCTTGATGACAAGAAGCCAGGATCCGTCACGTCATGCGTAGTAACTGTGGTAGCCTAAGTAGAGTGGAACACGCTCACGAAAAAAATCGTAAAACCGGTCTTTCTGACCAATGAACTTCTTGGAAACAATGAGCGTGTTCCACAATTCTAACAGTAGTAACTATTAGTTACTATTTCGGATCCAACGTCACGAAAAGTTACTAGGCTGACCGTTCCAACCTTATCGGAATAGTAACTACTTGCTTACCATGCTCGGGAGCGTAGGAAGCGTGGTAACTACGGATCTCTGTAACGCGATTGGCTGGATTACCCCGTTGAGTGATATTTTGGCGAAAATAGGAAAAATGCGTTCTAGCCTTGACGGCAAGAAGCCAAGATTAGTGACATCGTGCGTAGTAATTGCGGTGTAGGGTGGTACGCTATATTTTGCTCAATATACGCAATAAGCAGGGCGCACTTTAGCTTTTTCTTCGGGGGGTACCACCGCCCACTCCCCATAGCGCCTCACCTGTCTAAGATTATAATCCGAGATTATCGCAGAAAAACGCCTTTAGTGATCGGCTCATTTGTCTGTTGCAGATTCCGGGGGTGCGCCCAGTCAAAATAAATAAGCTAAAGTGGGCGCTCGCAGAACGCTCAGTCGAAATATGAACTAAGCTTGTCGATTGCCGCAGAAATTGAGCTACACTGGGCGCTCAGCCAGGAAAGCTAAACGGGGGGACGCCCGAAAAACTTTAGTTAGGCTAGTTCAAGGTCACAAAGAAACTGAGTTGACATCCAGATTGGACATCGGCGGTTCGAGGGACTTAAAAAACACCTGAATGAAGAGTACCAAGTATCATCCCTATCTGTATGACTTCCGTTAACATTGGATGCAGAAAACCCAATCCAAATATGAAATAGTGTTTCTAAGCTATAATTTTTGCTCCATTTTGCATCTGTCCTTATTTCAGTACCGAACAATTTTAGAAATGAACAAATGTAATCAACCCTTCTTCTGGAATATTTTTTAAGCAGGTAAGCACAAACGTATATCCAGAAGAAATCCCAATACGATCCGGCCAGCGCCTACAAGATTTGAATGAATTGCGCTTTTTGTCTTGGAGTCTGCATGTGCAAACCTCCAGAAACGAACGTCCCTATTTTGAAAACGTCACGCTCAGGAGATGAATGGTCTCCGTGGGAATGTCTGTAAAGACATTCTCCATGGTGTGTTCAAGTATGGCTTCGTGAGCAATGAGAGACGATGTACTGATTATTACAATACGTCATTTGATTCCGTTTTTTGTTTTGTTTTTTAACTGTAAATTCAGAACAAGTCCGTTCTGTTTTAAGTTTTTTGGGGGGAATGCCAAACCGTAAGTGGAGACTGGAGGGATACCTATGACACCGTTAAATTTGTCCGTCTGTCGGTCTGTTATCACGATAACTCTCGAAGGGAATGGGATATTTTGATGAAACTTGGTGTGAGGAATTTTTTGGGGTCAAGGGTAAGGTCAAGTTCGTAGATGGGCTCTTTAGCCCTACATTTAGGGGTGGGGAAGGGGGTTCAAATTAAGGCGCAAACAAAATATTTTTAAACAGCTGGTTAAAATTAAAAGTTTCATTTGAAGTTGATTAAATGTTTGATTTAGGGGCAAGAAGACATGCTGAACACGAAGCAGAAAAACAGTTTCTCGACGGACAAGTAGTTTGTCCGAAATCCGGCAAAACACGGAAAGTTGGTTAAAATATGTTTCATTTGAAAATGATTAAATGTACGATTTAGGGGTAGCCTAAGTAGACACGCTGAACACTTATGTGAAAAGCATTTTCTACCCGGACAACTAGTTCGCCCGGAATCCGGTCAAAGCCGGGAGTTGATCAGATGATCGATTTAGGGGTAAGAAGAGACGCTGAGTCTCTAGTAGAATTCCTTTTAATTGATAAAAAACCTTTACGATCATTAATTTAATGTTACCTCTTCGGAAGAACCGCTGCATGGAAAGGAAATCAAATGGGGTCCATGGCAATCATTTTTTAAACGGATATATAATTCGTCGGATTTTTTGTATAAGGTTCAAGTTTTATTTGAAATCGATTAGATGTTGTATAGGGATAAGGAGATACGCTGAATTCGATTCTGAACTTTCGTTTTTTGCTGGACCAGTAGTTCACTCGGAATTCGGCCGAAACCGGAAATTTGGCAGAAGTAAAGCAGGAAGTTTCGGTCAATATCGTGAAAATAGATTTTGTCAAATTGGTTGGAAAAAAGTTTGGCACTTAGTGATGTGACCATGGATATCGGTTATTCTTTCAGAATTACTTCGAAACGCGCAATTTCGGCAATTGTTGTTTTGGCATTGCAACCGTGTTAACAGATACCAGGATAACTACGAAAACGAATAATTGCAGATCCAGTTACCGTGGTAACGGATACCATGGTATCTGCAAAAACGCAACTATTCTTAAGCAACAGTCTCTTGAACTATAAATTTCATACGAAGATCATAGCCCGTAATCCACTAGAAGTGACTAGCGTCTGCTCTCAACTGCTCTGAGCCTCGTTTTTGTTGCAATAGCGCTGCCGCATCGCTGCTGCAGCACTTCTTTGCTTTTGCACAATATGCGTTTTTGGATTCACTTTCTTCTTGGTTGAAGCGGCAGCGCTGCAGCATCTTGCAGGGAAGCACGGACTTGGTCGGAGAGCAAGTCCATGATTATCGAGAAGCGCTGCCGTCTTCCTCGGACGCGCTGCAGTGCAAAAACGGATGTAGAAAGAATCAGTCCCGAATCAGCCGAGAAGTGGACCTGCAGCATGCAACAAAAACGAGGCTCTGGTATGACGCAAAATACTTCTTTTTGGCCCAACTATTCAAACTGGTCCTAACTGCTACATTGATAAGGTGGGGGATTTCAAATCTTCCGCAAGGGAACTTAATCACGGCTGGTCTTCTATATCCCTGTGATTATGTATATTGTTTGTTTTGTTTACTGTACACTTTTTCTTTTTAGTTGTTATTATTCTTTCTTTTTTTGTTGTAATCTGTCATGAACTGGCCTGCTGTTAGAAATTCACTGAATTTAACCCATTGATCCGAATGTCTTATTAGTTACGTTTTTGCTGATACCATGGCATATGTTACCACGGTAACTGGATCTGCAATTAGTCGTTTTTGCAGTTATCGTGGTATCTGATACACGGTGCTCTGCAAAAATGACTATTGCCGAGATTGCACTTTTCGAAGTCATCCCAAAGAAAAACAGATTTCCAGTTACATCACTAAGTGCTAAACTTCTTTCTCAACAATCTGAAAATTTGATGAAAGTGAGAATGACTTTTCAGATACCACGGTCGGACCGTAGTATCTGAATATCTGATACCACGATAACTGCAAAAACGCCTTTTGACCGCGGTATCAGATACCACGATAACTGCAGAAACGACTTTAGACCGTGGTATCAGATACCATGGTATCTGCAAAAACGCAACTATTGACTCATGCCAGCAATGTAGTAAGCATGCGCAGTATGGCATTTTGGTCAACTGCAGATCAAAACTCAAGTACTGAAAGAATTCAAATACGCGCTCTCCTATCCATTAAAGGCACAGAAAACTTGACTACGCAACTTTCGGCCATCAAACCGACCTGAGGGGCTTAGATAAAGGTACAGGGACCTATTGTCGACAGGACCCCCTTTCTTTGTTGTCTCGAACCCCCTCCTTAATGTTGCGAAAGCTAGCTCCCGATGAAAAATTTATCTCAAAACAGTACTATGAAGTAGTACGAAAAAGTAGCATGCAGTAATAACGATGCTACTACATGCTTCTACTTCGAGGCTACCGTGTTACTGCATACTACTATATGCTACTATTAACAAATCTGGATACTACTATGGCAAGACAGGATGCTACTGGATACTACTACATAAGATTGGACCAGTCTGAGGCACATTAAATGATAGTATTCTTTGCTATTACATAGTATTACATGCAATGTTTTCGTACTACTACCATACTACTACGCAGGCTACAAATTTTGCATCGGGTTGGCAGGCCCTTGCCCCTTATGCACTGTAATTACGCACTTATGCACTGTAAAAGTTCGCCGTTGGCCGTGTTCCGGCCATAGTATCGGGACAGTAGTCAAGAGGTCGTGCGTTCGATTCCTACTCCCGGCACACAAACCTTTTGCTTTTTTTCTACTAACTCTGAAGTCGAATTCTCGGAAACTGTCCGGAAACTACAATGGTCGTAACGAGAATTTTTCTTATGTAGCGTTTACACGGACAAGAAATCCCGTCGAGTAGAAAGGAATTCTGGTCGACTCGAAAGGATTCCGTTCGTGAAGACGAGTAGAAAAAAAGTCTAGCGGGACGGGAATCCTTTCATGATGAAACGAATTCCGGCCCACTTGAAAGGAATCTTCACGGCGGCGCTGGTAAAAAGTACAAAAAAAAAGGCTAGCTAGCTTTTGAAAGCAGCAATCATCAGTACTGATGTCATAAATGCTCTAAAAATATTTTTTTAATGGATAGTGAATTTATATATCTCAGATTTTCTGGTTTGAAGAATTAATTTTTTTCCCTCTGCGTGTAAACATAATCTTGTCACCAAGACCGGATTCTGTTCAAGTTTTCCTGTACTTGTAAACGCTGCATTACTCTCAAGATCGACTCAGGGTACATTCTTGATATGTCAGCTAGCTCCCCGAGTCAAGTTTTCTGTTCCTTTAAGGCCAAAAAGTACCATACTCCTTTCTTCTAAGCACGTACAAAATCGATACCTTGGAGAAACGGAGACTGAACCAATACCTCGAGGACGGCAAAGCCATATCCTCCCCCTCCCCGTCTACAACGAGTTTCTCCCTCACCCATATAACAATGTAAGGGAAAGGCAAGAGCGAGCCGTCTCTACGCAGGTAGAGACGGCTAATTATGACAAAGGTGTTGATTATTATGTTTATGACGAAAAATCCAATGTTCGGCTTGCCCGTGAAGGAATTTTTAAAATAAAATTGAATTGAAAATTGAATTGAATTGCAGGTCCAAAACTTCCAACCAGTAGCGGCCAAACACAGCCGTTAACAAAATAGTGTTATACCAAACTGTTAATGTGAAAGTGTGAGCGAATAAATGACTCTTCTGTTCTATTCACGACTGTTTTAGGGTCTAACTGAAAATCTGGTTAGGCTAGTGGGAACCGTGGTTGCGTTTTTGCAGATACCATGGTATCTGTTACCACGGTAACTGTATCTGCAATTAGTCGTTTTTGAGTTACCGTGGTGTCTGATACTACGGTTGCTCTGCAAAAACGACAATACTTTGGATGACTATCTCTCCTTTCCAATGCAAGATCTCCGGGTAGCTAGCGGAAGAAAGGCAGAAGTGGTGTCACAGCTGCTCCAAAAGATCGCGGTGATTGACTGACACAGGATCCGAGTCGTACGAACACGCTTACTCCTTCTTCCTGAGGATCACTGGCGTGTTTTGGACTTAGTCATATAGAGTATTGCCGAAATAGCGCTTTTCGAAGCCATCCCAAACGAAAAACTGATATCCAACCACATCACTAAGTTCCAAACTTCTTTCCCACCAATTTGACAAAATCCTAGGCTCTATTGTTGGTAATGATGAACGTGAGATGACTTTTCAGATACCACGATCAATTACCACGGTCGGACCGTGTTATCTGAATATGAGATACCACGGTAACTGGCCAAATAGTACGATAAATCCAAAATTGTCTTTTGACAGTGGTATCAGATACCATGGTACCTACAAAAACGCAACTCATGTTTCGCTGGATCACGCAGAACTGACAATGTTGGCGAGACTGTATTTAATCAACAAAATAAAGCATCTTGTCTGGACAAGGATACATTATATGAACAAACCAAAAAATTTAACCGTCGAGCTAACACAACAAAACCAACAGAATTAAAAAAATAACAGTATGTGAAAGATGATACACATGTGCCCGAATGCATTGTCAAACTCACTAATCGATAACCATAACATGATTCAGGAAACCAAACAAGCCAAGGTCTCTAGATAGCCGCCACAAAACTGGCAAGGCCAAAGACCAAGGGAGGTGGCAGAACTCGGCCCCGAATCACCCACGAACTGAAACCACAGGAGTACTGCAAATGAAGCACCCATTTTGTACATATTGCAGTAATATATCAGGGAGAGAGATATAAACGCTTTGGTTTCTAGTTTAGCAGGGCGGCGTAAAACCTTTGAAGAATTCAAGACAATGCAAAAATATTATTTATATAAACGTATCAACAATATTATAAATAGTCTAGCTAAACTATGAATGTCACCTATCAACAAATGAACCACGCCACGTCCGAGAAGTCCAACAAATCACAACCTTGGAATATATATTAAACACGAGAAAGTTCAAGTAGACTTACGGATATAACAAACAAATGCGATTTAGGAAGAGGAAGGAGTTAATTCGCCCACTACTGTCCACTTGAGGTTCGTTTCACTTTCCAACCAGAGATTATCACAACCAGCACCATCCGACCGTTTCAGATCCGTGTTCAGCACAATTGCACATAGTTTCAGGACCGGCCACCAGATGTGCATTGTAGCTACTTTGTATCGTTTAAAAGCTGCTCAAGAAGTGAGTTCTTCTGTTCAGAGCTCTGGTGTTCTGAGGGCGCCGACTGGAGGGTAATCATGTCCTCAGGATTGTAGCCGCTGAAACTCTCCCAAGACAAGGTGGCGTTGGTGGAACTGCTATCCGAGACTAGAAGAAAAGAAGGGTTAGTCAGAAATACTGCTCGCGAACGACCTGCAAGAGCGGCCTCAGTGGTGATCCCGAAACTCAAACACGAAAAGTGTTACCATGTACGGTATGAAAAGACGTTTGTACCGTATTTCGTTAACATTTTTCATCTTACTTAGTGTTTATTTTTATATGTGACGCTGACATATTTATATATGAGTGTTTACATGTATATTTTCTTTATTTATTTATTTATCACCCGTCATTTCAAACAGAAAAGGGACGGAGTACAAAAACGAAAGGAAAAACAAAGCAAAAGCAAAACCTAACACTTTCATAGGAAACACACAAAAAATCGACAATTACTAAATGAGACGCTCTGACTGACTAAAAACTGAACACGATTACATAAATATACACTTAAACTCTAAGAATTTTGCTCCAAGGGTGGGGCTGGATTTTTTAGTTGTACTTGCTAATCAGGTTAGATAGAGCAAGCTCAGGGTCTTTTATGTTATATATTTTCATCATTTTGGTATTTCTTGTCCAAGTATCTTGTCCGAAATAAGTATCTGGAGAATCTGAAGAAAGTGGAAAGGAGTTTATTTTTTTTCACTAGCTGAGAATACTTGCCAGAAGGGAGCTAGGTAAAGAAATTGCGGTATTGCAACGGAATTATAAAGAGAAGCTAGGATTTTTCGGTTGAAACGGGTTACATTCTTCACAAGTAGATAATAGGAAGCGCATATTTTCCATTCAAAATGTTTGGATAGAAGCCGGCGGGTGTGTTTTAATGACGAGCCAATGGGGAGACCAAGGTAAACAATGCTCTCAACGGGTTTTATATTGATATCACCAAGCGCAATGGAGGGGACGGTGCCTTCAGCTTTCCAATTAAATAGTAATACGTCTGATTTATCCGAATTAAATTCAAGACCTTGATGAACGTATTCGTTTTGCATAATTTAAAAATTAAAAATATCGTCGGCATAACACACGAGAGAAATGTCAATGGCTTGGAGAATACATGAACAAAGACATAAAGATTGCGCTTCTAGGACACTATTACTGAACAGTGTTGGCAAGGAGATAGCCCCCCTGCTCAGTACCCTTACGAACTGGGACTTAACGACCACAACGATAAGGGTGAGGTGACCGTGTTAAACTTTGAGGCAGCTTAAGCCTTACTCGGAGCCGCGAGTACATATTCCGCAAGGACATTATGACAGAGCGATTTACACCTCACTTCGCCGCATGCAAAAGTATGGCAGCGTGAATCAAGGAGTCGAAAGCTCGACGAACATCGTGACGATTTCGACAAATAGTTCGAAAAGAATAAAACGATATCTATCTATCATATCTATCTAAGTAATAGTTTCCTTTACTCATCCCAGTATTCCCCAACACAGAAGGGCGCGTTCTGGACGAAGTGGGATCCAGAGTAGCTGGGAAGCGGAATTCAGCAGGGTCCACCTTTACTGAAGAAGCTTGGCAATCCGGATCCTTGTTCGTATTTCAGTCTCTCAGACAAAGGTAACTTATGCAAGCTACATACAAAAGAGGAGGTGTCAAGACAGATCTGCCAAAAAAGAATCTCAAGGCTTCCTTCTTTTTTCATTTCCTTTACTCCACTTGTTTCCTTTTACTAAGTAGGCTATTGTTATTCCGAATTAAGAATGTTACAACTTTTTTCTGGGGAGGTCGCCAGGTGGCAGAGCTTTGCAACAGTACCAGGTTTTCACCAATCCGAGCTAGGTCTCGTGAAACATTGATAGGCCTGGTGACTCGACTGCTTCCCACAGACCTTAAAACCGCGAAACGTCGCTGGAAATGCCAATTCTTCTATTACAGGTCACTGCCCCCCCCCCCAAACTTTGAGATTCGGTAAAATTTTAGGCCGGAGGCCCAAAATTTTACTAAAACTGTTCAGCATCCTTTCGATATCAGAACTGTTAGTTACATTTACGAGGATTCGGTAGTTATACAGAATCCAAAATAAGACGGCACAAGTCTACTCGGTATAATGATCGGGATTCGGCATAATTGCCAGGATTCGGTAGTTTTCACGAATCCGTTGAGCGAATTTACTGAAATTATTTTGTAATTCTCGATGCCAGAACTGTTCGGTATATTTGCGGAAATTCGATAGTTCCATCCAAAATTATTCGATATCATGGTTGCCAAGTTAGAAGGGTGGAAAACGCTGACTATGCCGTAGTCGTCTCTTGGTCAAGAGTAACTGGCATTGCATCACGTGGCATGGCCACTAGTTCCCTGAAAGAACTAGATATATCGGCAACGACTTGTCGAGCCAAGGCAAGCTGGTAATGACGCTGGGTATTAATAAATGAAAGTGCGGAAGAAGGTGAGCCTTCAGTTCTACTTTAAACACAAAATCAAGATCAAGTGTTCAAATCAAATCAAGTAAACTTAAGCCGTATCTAGTGTGGACGGCAAAGGATCCGAATTCATGTTGATTCAGAGTAGCACATTTCTGTATTTCGGCACTAGCCAAAGAGTCGGAGGCAGGACTATAGGCTATTATTTTGTCCTCTTAAAGGACACCTGAACAATGAAACCATACTTGAACACACCATGGAGGATGCATTTACAGACATGGCCACGGAGAGCATTCTTCTCCTGAGCTTGACGTTTTCAAAATAGTGATGTTCGTTTCCGAAGGTTTGCAAATGCAGACTCCAAGACAAAAAGCGCAATCCATTTAAATCTTACAGCGCTGGCCTACTGGAAATTCTTCTAGATATACGTTTGGGCTTAACTGGTTAAAAAATATTCCAGAAGAAGGGTTGATCGGAGACATTTGTTCATTTCTAAAGTTGTTCGGTACTGAAATAAGGAAAGATGCAAAATGGAGCAAAAATCATAGCTTGGAAACACTATTTCGTATTTGGATTGGGTTTTCTGCAGGCACTGTTAACGGAAGTCATACAGATAGGGATGATACTTGGTACACTTCATTCAGGTGTCCTTTAACGTACTCTGTTTACCTTTTTTTCTCTCTCACAATCTGTATCTTTGGCTTTCCCCCGTGATAGTGCAAAAACGAATAATAATCATAAAAGATTGATTTAACTGACAAGAAAAACAAGACCAAAGGTTTTGATGGGATCCCAAAAATTCAGTATCTGATCGAGACAACTGGCTCTTGTCTTGGCCAGATCCAGTCCTTGAACATTTTTACAATTAAAATTCAGAAACAGATTAAGGCCGTTATAGCTAGTCATCTGAGAAAACCAAGTTCAGATATGGATTCAGCATGTGTGTTTACGAATACTTCCTGCCACTTCTGCCAATTCCCTGGTTTAAGCCGAACTCCAGAACTACTTGTCTGGCAAAAAAAGAAAGCTAAAAAACGAACTCAGGATATCTTCTTTCCCCAATAATGAACATCTAATCAACTTCAAATAAAAATTTAACTTATAACAAATTTTCCGACTCCAGCCGGATTCCGGTCGAACTAAATTTCCGGGTAAAATATGATTGTCAAACACGGATTCAGCATCTCTTCTTACCCTTAAATCGGTTATCTAATCAACTAGAAATAAACTTAAGCTTCTAACAATTTTCCGGTTTTGGCCGGATTCGGGGGGAACTATATGTCCAGGTAGACATTTTTTTACACAAGTGTTATACATTTATTCTTGCCCTAAATCGAACATCTAATCAACTCCAAATAAAACTTTTAATTTTAACAAACTTTCCGGTTTGGGCCGGATTCCGGGTGAACTACTTGTCCGTCGAGAAAATGGTTTTCACCATCGTCCTCAGCATGTCTTCCTACCCCTAATCGAACATTTAATCAGCTTCAAATAAAACATTTTTACTTTTAACAAACTTTCCGGTTTTGGCCGGATTCCGGGCGAACTACTTGTCCGATGAATGGTTTTCACCATCGTGTTCAGCATGTCTTCTTACCCCATAATCGACTATCAAATTAGCTGTTTCAAAATATTTTGTTTGCCCCTAAATTTAAACCCCATCCCCCACCCCTAAATGTAGGGCTACAAAGCCCATCTACGAACTTGACTGGTCCGACGACCCAACGAATCCTCACACCAAGTTTCATCAAAATATCTTATTCCCTTCGAGAGTTATCGTGCTTACAGACGGACAGAAGGAAGGACGGACGGACAGATTCCAAGGAAGCAAAGAAATTTTTATTAGCCAAATTTTTATTAGCTCCAGAATAACTCATTTACTCTTAAAAACTTGTCTGCGACCTCGTGAAAGTGTTGTAAAGTGACTGATTTAATACTGAGACAACCTAGCTTCGAGACGGAACATCAGGCTTCAGAAAACACATTTACTCTTAAAAACCTGTCTGGGATCTTGTGAAAGTGTTGTAAAGTGACTGATTTAAGACTACTGGAAAATGGTTTCAAAGGCATTCCAGCCAGCAGGAGTAGCCATTCTTGTAAGGTGAAAAGACAGGTTTAAGCCGCTTTCACATTGACGCGTAGAGCCTCTCACACTAAGCAACGCAACCTCTACATTACGGTTGCGGCGACGCAACGCAGAGCTTACGCATGCAAAAATGGTGTTATGTGCCTTTAAATGTTACTTTTTCATAAAACATAACACTGAACATGGTTCGCAATGTTACTTATAGCGAAAAATTAACACCTAAGGTCATACCAGAAGCATGCCGGTATCCAGGAATTTATTTCGGGGGGGGGGGGGGGTTGCCTGCGGGTCGGAAAAGTAAAAAAAGTACAAAAAAGACATAAATCAGAGGGAAAAGCCTATAAAAATGGTTGTTTTTGCAAGTTTCGGGGTGGGGGGGGGATTCAACCCCCTACCCCCCCCTGGATACGGCCTTAACCAGAAGTATTCTGTAACCTTCTGACGACGAGTCAACCGACTTCACGAGGATTAGGCCTGATCTTCGTGTAGACACTTTAGTCACAAGTTCGTAGCTCGTGATGCTTACCATCGTTCTGGGGCAATTCCAACGTAATCTCAATCGCTTCTAATTCCGCCTGTGTCAGAGTATGACTGGTCATAGTAGGAAGAGGCGCGCTTCTCTGAGGAACTCGAACCTGCTGACCCATGATCTGATGGGTCTGCGACCCTCTTGGGGAGGCAAGAGTGGCTGATAAAATGCTTTGTGAGGGCGAGAGGATGGATTGGGAAGCGGACTGTCGAGCGCCAACGACTGCTCTCAACTCCTGACGAACGTACTCCGGCTTTGCGCTACTGGTATTGATTCCTAATAAAAAAAAAAGGGATATCAGTCACATAAAGAGGAGGAGGTGTGTTCTAATTTTTCACTTAAGCTCAGGTAGACCCAGAAATAGAACCGGTACTAACGCGACGACAGTGTTGGTTAACTGGCAGCGAAACAAGAGACGTCCTCGTCTGATTTCTCTCGCAATTTCGATCAACAACATTCAAAAGTAGGATCTACTATAAGCAACAACGACATATTCCTCTGGAGAAGCTTCCATGAGCTGAACAGGTCGCGGCGACCTTCCCGCATGTTCAGTGCGAAGCATATGGCTTAAGTATTCCTTCAGCCCCGACTGACTGAGTATGATGTCTTATGGTGCTAAACAGACTTGATTCGCATGTTCATATTTTGGCGACGGCTATTCAAACAATGGCTAAAAATTGATACATCAGCTACGATTCTTCTGGCAGCGATATTTCGGCCCTTCTTGGCAAGGGTCCTCGTCAAGGGACAACGTAGGGAGGAAGAAACGAGCCTGTAATAAATCCAGGTTTGTTTTATTCGGTCGATTAATTGCAGGTTCATTTCTTCCTCCCGACATTGTCCCTGACGTTCTATAGTCTGACGAGAACCCTTGCGAGGAAGGGACGAAATATTGCTGCCAAAATTATCGTCGCTGACGTATCGTTTTTAGCTATTGTTTGAATGTATGTTTCCCAGTCAGCTTGGGCTCAAGAAGTATTTAGGACCGAAAATGTCTCTGAAGCAGAATCTCAGCTCACGAATCGGTTTAGCATCACTAAACATATGTCTTTCTGAAGGCTACGGCAGTCCCTTTGCGCTCATAGCTCGTATACTTCATGTCCAGGGGCGTAACCGCTAGATACGGTCGAATCGAGGCTAAGCTGTTGGAAAATCAGTTGAATATTCTCCGGAGCGATAATTATCTATTCTTGAAAAGTGGAACAAGCATTCGGCAGCGTCAACTACTGGCAGTTCTAGTAAGCACTGGGGGTGAATTAGTCAAGCAAGGCAACAGCAATACAAAATTTAAAAAAATGAAGCGTGCAGAAATCCCTATATAAAACAATGTTGAAGGTCGTGGACCACTCCGTGTAAAGCCTTTAACTCCCTCCCATCCTATTTTTTGCTCCAGTTACGTAGTTTGCGGCGAAACTCAGCCTTTATGATAAGTGGAATTCGTGAGCCCATTTGTGCAGCTGAGGCTCGACTTCGCAAGATGCTAAGCGTGGTCACAAGCTACCCTTGACAATACATACTTTTGGTTTTTTTTCTAATACTGGTCTACAAGTTATATGTGGGTTTTTTTTTTCGTTCAGCCCACTATTCATTTACTCCGCTTTTTCGAAATGGCGGGTTACAAATAAATTACTTACTTACTTACTAACGTCCACAAGCTTACAGCAAAAAGTCAATTAAGACAAAAACAAAAGGAGGAGCTAGAAGGCCCCCACCTCGCAACCCATTTGTGTGTTCTGACTCCCCCCGGGAATTCTAAGACTGATTGATGTGTATGATTCAACGGCTAGTACTTGCACCACGCGGACATCAAATTCCAACAGAAGAGTCATGTCCACGACCCTCGTTCAATAAATGTGGCAGGGTAGAATCTTACCACCAGGAGGACGCCTGTCACAAGAGGTCTCCACCATCGGCGCAGTCAGCTCTCCGTCTCCACGTTCTGAGTAAGTGTTAATTACACTACCGCCACCAGTCTCAGACGGAGAGGGGTAAGCCGGCTCAAGAGGGTTGGGGAGAACATGCGGTAGTCGGTTATCATACTGGTACATAGGGTTTCTAGTAGGGTCTTGGTAGTAATAGGGCAAATAGTTCGGATCGTAGGTATGGTGACGATAAGGCATTGGGTAGGGAGGGTAGGGATAATGCGGGTATCCATAAGTGCGGTAGGGTGGCGGTCCACCTGAAAATGATGGGCTTTTTTAACATGCCTGCAAGCTACTCATCGGGATACCATATCCTTATTGCTTTACGAGTGCATTTTAAGGTAATTAAGCCTTACGAAACCAGCTCCGATTATCCCGACATTTACGACAATTTTGTCAACTATTTTTGTCGGGAGCCTGTGAACCCCTCCGTGGACACTAGAAAAACGGAAAGGTAATCTTCGACATTACTCAGGTGGGGAGGGAGGGTATTCGGGAGGAGACTGAGACCCGAGGAAACAGGTAAGCTTGAGAAATCACGGGCGCCAAGAATACCTAGACTATGGCGAATAATTTACAGATAAGCCGAGCAGAGTCGTTTTTGAAGGAGAAATGTGTATGTTTCTTAAAGGACAGGTCAACATTATCCATTTGGCACATTGCGCATCCCCAAAACTTTCAGATTCCGTGTGGTACTTCTCCATTAACCATAATGGCGTCTGCCTGCGTTTCATTGCCTTTTCCTTACTCTTTAATCCGAAAAGAAATTCCATATTGACTAGCCTAATGCCTCTGACAGGCAACAGCTTTACAGGCGGGTAAGATATAAGGAACGCATGTGTCAGTTACCTGAATTTTTGCGTTGAAGGTAAATAGCTCAGAGACGGAAGCATAGAGGAATAAGCCGCGCCATATTCAAGATCTATCTACTTTAAAACTATGTCTACTGCTTT
This sequence comes from Branchinecta lynchi, assembly GCA_023053575.1. NCBI lineage: Eukaryota > Metazoa > Arthropoda > Branchiopoda > Anostraca > Branchinectidae > Branchinecta > Branchinecta lynchi. The sequence continues at coordinate 13,101,198 of JAKZAP010000014.1, forward strand.
TGCTCCAATGAACTTCAGCGTTAGCTACATACATTCACAATATGTCTGTTAAAAGAATTTACAAAGAAGATTTTTAAACGGGATACCCACAGGAGGAAAACCCTAGCAGGTGCGAGGCTCGGTTTGAATTCGGTAGCTCTCTGAACACATTTGGAGGAAGGAACTGTAAGGATAAGTTCATCGAGATAATCAAAGCTGGCTTTTTAATAGCGTTCTACGCGACAGAGTATAGGCTTTTTACTGCATTTTACCATGCACCAGCATCTACGTTACGAGCACAAGAGCAATGACTAGATTAATAACTGTACTCTTAGCTTTGTACAAAATGGTACTGCGACATGCAACGCTCATACAGATACTAGCGTTCGAATAAGAGACAAACAACACTTGAGGCCTTAAACCAAGTGCCAACTGAATGCGGATCTTCGTTCCCGCGGCCGAAACCGGTGCAGCCTAGTGCGAATAACTAGCGCGGTTCGAATTCCGCCTCAAGTTAATTTCACGTCGCCTAAGCGAATTATTTTCGTTTTCAATTTTTAAAGCTAGGTTCCCACAGAACGCAGGTTCACAAGCGGAAATAAAAAATCCACGTCTTCAGTTTTGCGCCGCACCGTTTTAACTTTAAGTCGACTTGTATTCGCGTCGCGTCTCAATCCGTAAGCGGAGGAAAGTCGCATGCTGCGGGCACCAAGCGTAAGGCGACCAGATTCACCTTCCGTGGCGTAGACCGGGATCAAGATTTCTCCTGTACCGAAGCGATCCGAGTACGAATTACTCGATAGGGTCTACAATTCGCCATTATTCCAGTTCAGCGGACTAGTTTCTGAAAGTCCCCCATTGTCTCATTATAAACATGTGACACATGTAGTTAGACAGATCCACAAGTTGATGAGTACACTCTAAGGAGTTTGATAACTGATAATACATGTTACGAGGACGTGTAAACGTTACGAGGACGTAATAATAAAAAAAAGGACGTATGTGCTGTGAGCCTTTTAAGTGTCATATTTATCACAAAGGATGCGCAAATATCTGTTATCTGTTATTAAATTTCTGACTGTGTAAAAAAAATCTGGAATCTTGCTTCCTGAGCAACGGAAGTTCTGCACTATCTTTGGGAGTAGAAAGTGAAAGCTCTTATGTCCCACCTCATTACCTTATGGCTCCATATTTTACTAGCTCTTTGGGCCATATTCCTGATCAGCGCTTCCAAGCGGACTAGTTTCTGTTAATCCCCGCATGCCTCACCGTCATCACCTGGATCAGACATGGTAAAATAGATCCACAGGTTAGTAAGTGGAAAACCTGTCATCTGTGTCCCAGGTAATGGAGGTTTTGCAGATGTTTCAGCAGCAGAAAGTGAAAGTGACCCACTACCCTATGGATTCGACTTTTTACTATGTCTAACCAACACTTGTGTAGACATAGTAAAAAGTCGAATCCATAGGGTAGTTGATCACTTTCACTTTCTGCTCCTAGTACATATGTAAAACCTCCATTACCTGGACACACATGACAGGTTTTACACTCACTTACCTGTGAATCTATTTTACCATGCCTGATCCAAGTGCTGGTGATGAGGCATAGGGGGATTAACAGAAACTAGTCCGCTTGGAAGCGCTGAACAGGAATATGGTCAATTGAGACAATGGAGGACTTTCAAACGCTATTCTGCTTGGAGCTCAGAACTGGAATAAGGAACTAGTGCAAATGTGGGGCCTCGCGCAAAAACGCAGCATGCCTGACATAAGTCTAGCGACGACCAAACGGCTTGATTTCTTTCTCCTTTTTGGAAACCATTAAAAGTACGTTCACACTCAGTCCGATTTCGCAGTCGGATGCGATGTTTTGACGCATCGCACGCAGGTTTTCCTATAGTGACGCGAAGCACACATGGCGTATTTTCAGACGCGAAATATTATCAGACTTCCTATTAACTCTCAATGCTAAACCGACCGGCTCCGACCACTAAAAGCGTTCGAGGTAGGATTTTTTCAAAGAAATACTATGCAAGACGAAATTCGACTGAGTCGTACTTGCGAAACAGGACAATCGGTTTAGCGGAAAACCCCTTCTCGCTGATGTGGGAAAAAAAAAGAGGAGGTACTACTGCACTCTCAACTAAGGTTTCAAGATTACTTCGAATGATGCTAGCCGCCATAGATTCTATAAGATTACTATAACAACTGCTTAAAGTTTCCCAGACATAAATAAGAAAATGGCCTTGTTTTTAAAGAAATGTTTACAATGGGAACCATGCGTAATGCAGTCACTGTTGACAGATAAGTCTTAAAACTGAATTTCACCACGGATCGCAAGCGGAATTCCGCAGCACAAATCAAGCGCTGGAACCTACTGCGTCACCGGCTACTTTCTGCTGCACATCAGCCGTCCTTCTACGCGACCCTGGGGGTTTCAAGGGTCGTATTAGTAAGGACCTCCAGGGAATCGAGTTAAAACGATTTGGACTCCGGAGCGAGACATAAACTACTTCCAGCAGTAAATAAGTTAGCATGAGCTGAAATCTCCTCTCAGTTCCAAGCTAAGAGGGCAAGGAGTTGACAGCATTGCCAAGCCGAAAGGATTGAGTCAAGATATCTTAAATCTACAAAAAGGTTTAAAGTCGTACTGTAACGAGCAAACCCTAAGGCGTCCAAGTCTGAACGGATTCTGAAAGAAGTTAGATGCGAAGTTAAGAGACGCATACAAAAAAGATGAGATCATGTTCTTTTAAATATGCAAAGCACCTGCTCCACTTGTCGAAATTATGCCATAACCATACTTTGACGGAGAAGTTCAAAATTCAAGATGCAAGTGTTACTCTTTTGGATTTTTCTTGGTCGCTATCAAAAATCATCGACAACAGGACCCAACCAGCGCACGACCTTCTACACAGCTTCCTGGCCGACGATTGAAATTAAGTGTCTTTTTGTGTATGTTTATGTGTTTTATTTATTTTCTTCATTTACTCCGCTTTCTGAAAACGGCGGGTTATAAATAAATTACTTACTTACTTACTTAGTCTTTCTCCAGTTGAGATAAAAACCCTTGGCGACGCCCAATACCACTTCACTCTAACAAAAAAAAAACGTTTGGAAGTTACGTGTTACAAGACCACTTCAAATCCCGTTTCACTCAAATCGGAGCAACCGGATTTACCTCCCTCCACTCCCCCACGGATTCGGAAAGGAAGGTTTCCTACATATTTGTATAACATGACAACTGCCAAAATATGCTATGTCGAATGATAATAAAAATTAGATGAGCACGCAATGCAGTGATAATTTTTTTCGAATTCCGATCCTAAGCGTTTTTAGAGGCTTTCCAGTCATCACGAACTATTGTCTGTTCGGCGAAACCTTACGTTTTTCCATCTTATTTTCTACCAAAATACCTTTTTTAATTTTCGGGAATTGAGCTTTAGCTATCGGAGCAAAGTCGGTTCCTAACAACAAATCAAAATACTAGCTTCGCAGTTATCTCGCACCTCAGCATAAAATAACTAACCCAACGTTTCCATCGAATTACGGATTCACGTGGAAAAAGCGAGAGTGCCAAGCTCATACCTTGTGGGACGGGACCCCCTCCCATCCTTTGTAGTCGGAGCTGCTGCTGCTGTAAATATCCGCTGGTAGGAGAAGGTAGGGGGCTCTCGCCCCCAACTGAGTAGGGTGAATGCCTTGCTTGAGGGGTGAGCGGGGTCGGGGGCCCAGGACTAGTGGTGGAGAGGCTCCGTGGAGTGACGGCACGGGGGATGCTGACTAAGCGCGAGTTCGAGAGGCCGGCCTGTAAAGGGTTTAAACTGTTATCGATCGAAGCTCAATAATTAGCAAGCAGTAAGTGACACAAATTAGAAGACCTAGATAAAATCCCACACTTCCGCACAGCCCACTGAGACCGAATTAATACCACGTCTTTAGCTTGAGGTGTGTTCTCGCCGTTCCCCAAGGACTCTTCTGGGAATCCAAGGGAACGGCGAGAACAGAGGGAGTCGCTCCACGCGGACTCCGCGTAGGCTACAGTAAACAGCGAGAACACGAGGAATGCTTCCAAAATCGATTTAGTTCGAAACAAAAAAAATATACAGTCGACGGAAATACCCTGAATCCACTTTATTTTTGGTTTTGTTTATTCTGATTGTTTTTAATTGATTTTACATTGCACCAACACCAGCAAAAATTGATTCCCCTCCGAATCTGAAAAGGGAGTTCTTTTTTATGATGGTGATGATAATCGGAGCATTCCCCGTCCGTGCGGACTCGCGAGAGTACGGGGAGTGAGTCCCCGGGACAAACAAAAAAACGGGACCCTCAAATGGAGTCCTCGGGGACCGGTGAGAATACGCCTTTACTCTTTTCACTTTTTTTCACCAGTACCCCTTTCTTAAAGGACCCGTCCTACCGATAATATCTGCTAATTCATGCTACTTCCGTAGCCTTTCCATCTATCTCTATCTATAAAGCTAAATGTCATGTGTTGATTCTATCCCCCCCCCCCCCCCAACCGACAGTACGTCCACTTACATCTTTGCCATTTGTGTCATCTTTGAGTGACGTAACAGTCTCTCAATCACTATTTTCGAGAAGCTTGTTGTTCAGAAGACCGGTTATGCAAATTTTGCCGCGTTTGCGACTCGAAGCAGTGATTATGGAAGTGGCCTCGAAACAGCCAAAGCTTTTTCCAATTTGCTTTCAGCTATTAAAGAAGTGAATTATCTTAAGACATCTTAGCAGAAATTAAACATTGGTGTGGGGCACCCTTAAAGGGTACTGCAGCGAAGATTTAAAATTCTCATTATAGCAAATTGACACCCAATGCTGGAGGGATACAATTTAACACAAACTTCGTTGAACACTAATGACCACCAAGGCCGTATCCAGGCCCCCCCCCCCCCTCAAACATACAAAAATAACGATTTCTATAGGCTTTTCCCTCTGATCTATGTGTTTTTTGTACTTTTTTGTCCCACCAGCAGGCAACCCCACCCCCTCGAAATAAATTCCTGGATACGGGCCTGATGACTACTGTCGACTATCAAGGCCTAAACCACATGGAAGCTTTTAACTGGAATGCACAGAACTGACATGAAAAGCCCGAGGCTATTAACAAATAAAATTATTGCAAACGGAAGCTGGGAACACGTGAGTGGGCCAGAATATCCAGCCTCTAGCTATTTGATGAGTAAATTCCACCTAGTCTCTCTAACCTCTGTTATTGATAAACGGCTTCAGGATTTTTAATCTTCTGTCTCAATGTTGTCTCACCCATGGCCAGCGCTTTCTTTAATCGTCTTTGTTGATATTTTTTGTATTTAGTGTTAGTGTTTCTTTTTTCTATTTATTTTCTTTGTTGCTCCATTTTTAGGGCGCTTCGCCCTCCTTTTGTTGAGATGGGTTACATTTGACTTGAACTGAATTACTGAACATATCACATCTGAAAAGATTTCTAAAGTTGCGAACTGTAGAAGGTCTAACTGAAAAGGCTAGCTGTCATAGAACAGTTCAACCGATAGGGACTTACCGAAAGCTGCGCGTTGAGGAGCTGGTTTTGGGGTTGCTGTTGCTGCTGCAGTTGTCGGACGCCTGGGCTAGGAGAACTTAGAGATCCAACCTAAAGAAGACAGAACCTCATTGGCACAGTGTTAACTTCACATTAAACCAATAGATGGCTCTTTACATAAGGGACGAATGGAGTCCTAGACTCCTAATTTATATTCGAAAAAACTGTTTCCTGGTTTATTGGTCACGGTACAAGACCCTTGTGTAAAGTGCCATCTACGTATTATTATTAATTTCCGTGACATAGGGATGTGAACTGTTTATATGAATTTGTCTTCGTCCGGGATCACTGTTCCTATGGCCGGCTTCTAACAGACTATTGTAGTGGTTTGCGAACTCTGTTCACAAGCCCCTCGGTAGCTCAAATGGTAAGAGCGCCTGCCTTGTAAGCAGAGGGTCCTGAGTTCAATCCCGGCTGAGGAGCATTTGTGTCTTTCAGTTCACTACTTACAAAGAGCGTGTTCCACCCTACTTACCGTAGTTACTACGCATGACGTCACGAATTCTGGCTATTTGCCGTCAAGGCTGGAACGATTTTTCTATTTTCCAGCAGGATCTCACGCCACGGGGAATCCGACCAATCACGTTACAGAGATGCGTAGTTACTACGCTCACCGAGCATGGTAAGCAACTAGTAACTATTAGTTACTATTCCGACAAGGTTGGAACGGTCAGCGTAGTAACTTTTCGTGAGGATGGATCGGAAATAGTAACTGATAGTAACTATTGTTAGAAGGGTGGAACACGCTCAAAATGTTAACTGCAATGCCCACTGCATGACTTCGTGACTCGTGAGTGGAGGTGTGACAAGGAAACATAAAACACTATTAAGAGCTATTCTGGAGTTCTCACGGATTTGCTTTCTCGAAAAGCAAAACAGAAAATTCCTCTCGCGCAAGAACTCATGGAACGCGGTTCCGCCCATACAACTTTCCTACATCACTTTCCATTCCTATCTTGGGATCCACTTTCCAGAACAACTTACTTCACTTTCCGAATCTAGTGAAGCGCCAAAAACAGCTCGGAGAAGTCAAGTGAGTTTCGGCCGAAGCTGCACAGACAGGCGGCGCATCAACTAGCAGAGCTATTCAGGCCTTTCTAAGGTTTGCCCTTTAAGGGGCTAAGCCCATACGCTATTCACTCCGTTTTCTCACTAAAACCGACCAGTCACCTTAAGCTACATCAGCGGGAGCGTGTGCTTCAACATTCCCCAGTTCATCGTTTGAAACAAACGCTAAGTAGCCCCCCCCCCTCCCCCCACTATAGCAACATGGATTATTTAGTGGATCAGACTTCACTGTAAAAGTTTCTCCGAATAAGGATGCAGTATTTGCTACTGTGATTAATCTTATCTCTACTGGGATAAAATTAATCCGAATTAGGGATAATCGTGTCTCAATAAAGACAAGATCAATCCCAGTAGCGAATACTGCAAGATTTTTTTTTTACACTGTGCCTTTTCTTCACGAAAACATGACTATTGGGCAGATACGACACAGAAAGCTAAACAAGTACTGAAAGAACTTTTTCCATTGGGCAGTCGTTTCTTACTTTTTATCCATGTATCAGCTAAATACTAAAATTCTCGTCTGATTTTCTTGTTACGATCTATTCTGAGCCTGCACATACAGCTGCCTCCAAATCACGCCACCAGATGCTACGATGATCGCACTCAGCCAGCCCCGGTTTGAATTCACGACTTGGGTGGGGGTGATACAGACACAGCAAATGCTAGAACGCTTCCGAGTTAACTCCTTCAACATGTGTTGACAAGTTAAATCAAGCAGGTGTCCGCTCTGACCAGACCAAAATAACGTAATGCGCGAACTTTTAAAAAGTGACACACAGTCAAATCGCAGCGACACTAGCTCCGCTAACGGACACGAACATCCCTACTGAAACTCGACCAATCGTCAACGAGCGCTGGCTCTGATCCAGAGAAAAATAACGCCACTGCACACACGAACAGTTCGATGAAGCTTCTCTCGCGAAGCAAGCTGGACGGCACTGCGACGGAGGCCCATTTTGTATGCATGGGAAGGATAGGTCTTCGCATTACTCACTAAAGTTATTTTCCTCTGGCTCTCACGGGGACCACACGGTTCTCAACCGAAAGTTTACAGAGGATAATTTGGACACCGACCGAAAATGAAGTCTGCACCGCTTACAGCCGGCCTACCGGGTGTGCTCATCCCTCAGCCCCCTCTCGTCTGAAACACTATTTTCAAATTTCAATGTCATAACTGTCTGAACAAAACCGAATGAGAAGGGCTTTACACTACATTGAACTGACACGGCAATAAACTAATGGATCCACTCCGCCATAATTATTTTGGTTCGTTTCTTAGCATTCGTGAGATGAACCATCTGCCGTTATGCGTCATAACAAAGCGCGTTCATCAACCACAAAAACGACAATTTAGGAGAAAACCGCATAAAAAATACCAAGCAAACTTCAGGAATAAGCATGGGCAATGTTCTGCTTTTAGGGGTACCTGTTTCTGTTCTTTGCAAAAAAAACACAAACAGAACAGGTCACCTGTTCTTTTATTTACCTGTTCCGTTCTGTTCCGTTTTTTTGTCAAGTCTGTTTTTGCCTATTTCTGTGAGTTTTTTTAAACCTGTTTTTTTTTTAGCCTGTTTCTGTTTTTGTTTTGTTTTTTAGTTTGAATTTCGAGAATTCGACTAAGGAAAAACAGAATTGGTGAAAAGGGAAAAAACAAGAGAACTGGGAGGGTAAGCCTACTTGGGATTGTCAAAATTGTCTTTCGGCAACTCAGGTAATGTTCGGCCGCGTTCGATTCCTCATTAACCGTGTTTATCCACTGCCTGGAGGAATTAAACGCAGCTTAAATTCACACGTTTTCCGCCATAGGAAACATAGTCTAGAAAAAATATAAAAATCCAAACCATATAGTAGAATTTCGAATGTATCAGTAGCATATATCTGTATTGTATGGTACCAAAGAAAATGCAGTCCTTTCCCATGTAAAATATCCCCCTCTCCCCCCCCCCCCCCCGATTGGAACCCCTGCCTGGAGTTGCAATTTCAGAGAGGATTCGACTTAGGGACCATTAACCAGTTTTTATCGTGAACCTTGGTTTACTTACATGCATAATGAAAGCAGTAGAGGATATATACACCTTTGTCTGTTCCCCACTAATGTTAGCTAAAACTACGTAGATTTCTGAAAATTTAGTAAAAGAATAGACAGAAACTTCCGAAACTTCGAATCCCACACACTTTTTAATAACAGTCAGGTCAAGATTTGTTTTCCTGTTCGTACTTTAGGTCTGTCATTCCGCTCAAACTTGGGGGAGGGAAGAGTCAAAATCAACTTCTTGGTTAGAACGCAGAGCAAATTTGAGCTTTTGATGATAGTGTTACTTTCCTTAAGTCTGCCATTCCACTGGTAGGAAGGGGAGTTCCCTAAATCGCGTGATACGCATACATCTGGGAATGTAAGTGATCTGAATCCGATGAAACTTTAAGCCCCTCAAAGCGCGCATCTTAACCACAAAATGCAAAGAATACCCAAAATGATAATCCAAATGTCATGATCCCCCATGATCGTTTTGGCAAAGAGTTTACTTGCAAAGGAATTTCTATCTGTGTTAAAAGTACGTATTGACACCAGACAGTTTGCATATTACTATGTAATCCCTTATTTGAGAAATAAGAACAATTATAACGAAAAGACATTTCTAAAATTTGGTTGAGCGCTCCATGCGATCCGGCTGTGCTTTATCTGAGACGGCTTTTAGAAGACGAGAGTCATTCTTTACTTTGCCACACATGAAAAACTACTATACCGATACAAAATTTTGTTAATCCTCTTTGTTATATTATTTTAACTAAGATATAAGGGATTATACATGTAACATGTCAGGTGTCAGCCAATATGTACTTTAAAGTTGACGTTTCACATGAGCAGTGCCAACATTTTTTCTTTTAATTCGAAAAGGACTATTTTTGTAAGGTTACATGTCCTGACGTCCAACTACAGGTCGAGGCAGGGCTCGGTCACTTTGGTGGCAGTCGAAGTGGGTGGGGAAGGGGGGATCTCTGAAATCCTGTGATAAACTTACGGTGGAAATACCTGGACGCAACTAGGCCGACAAGACTCGCATTTGCTTCGGGGATTGGGGGGGGGGGGCGTGGTAAGAGCCATAAGGAAACGACCGTGACAGCGCCAACCACAGCTGATATACATGCTCCTACCGTTGTATGTGCCATATGAGCTTACAGCTCTTGTTCTGTGGGGGAGGAATTTTCCGGATATGGGGTATTGGGAGCTGTGCCTCTGTGCCCAGTCAATCGGCCTTTTCGGTCGCTGGGTATTTGGTCGTAGGCAATACGCTCCCACATCGTCAAAGACTTTTTTTTTTAACTGACAAGTTTATAATCCCGTATCAGTATCATCTTTCCCTTTTCCTATATCTGACTGACTAGCAACAACCTTCACTGTAAAAAGTTTCTCCGAGTAAGGATTAAAGTTAACTGCAGTATTTGCTACTGGGATTAATCTTATCCCTACTGGGATAAGATTAATCCGAATTAGAGACAAGATTAATCCCAGTAGCAAATACTGCAAGATTTTATTTTACAGTGTTGCTAAGAACTGAGACGGGCACCCTATTCGCTTGAAACACACGCAACTCGGCTTGCTGTAGGTAGTGTGGTGCGGACAACGAATCAAATTAAAACTAAACTTGAAAAGGCAGGGTAAAACATACTTGGGCCCTCATAGTTCCTTGACCAGACTGGAAAGCGTTCAGGGATCCAAGGGGTGACGAGCGTGCAGCAGCAGGGCCATGTCTAGCAGAAAACAGAATGAAACTCAGTACACAGTTGAGGAAAAAACAGCACACTTAGCTAAGCAAACGAGACTAGGGGTGATAAAACGGACATATACGAAGGTAAACATTTCTTATTCCATACAGGCGCTACGTCAGTCATTCCCAGTGGCTACCGTACCAGTATGCTGTCATACAAGAATCTGTCCCATTGGTCAAATTTTTACTATTCAGTAGAAAGCTCGCGTCCTATTGGTCGACTGCATCATGATCCATTGTCTTGGAATCCTGTACAATGCCGTTGCTTTTGCCGACCCCTGACAGCATGAGAGACAGTGGAGACATGCTTATTTGAAAAGTTACTTCACAGTGCAGTTATTGTTTAATAAAATAATAAAAATGCAGGTATATGCACTCAGAAGTTCAAAGGAGCACTTAAAAGAACTGCTCTGACTGAAAAGTGTTTTACTTTTACTGCAATAAGTGGATGAAATGGCACTGTTCAAAGTAAGGTAGCTGTTCAAAGTAGCTACCCAAAGAAGCACACCTTTACTTTCTCTTAGTTCAAAAGGGAATGGTTTCAAGGATGTGATGGGAAACAACACCCAAGCATGGTTCAACCGTTGAAAGAAGCGACATTCTGTAGGGGAACAAGCCTATTTAGCTTTCAATCTTACGATAATCGATATCATGTGCTGAGGGCCAGCTCTGCACACGATCCTGCATTATAGCACAGCGATAATGGATATATAATGGCGGATGTAGGAATCTAACGGTTTCGGCTGAAGTCTTGCACTCAGTGAAGTTTCGTAGATGTGTCCTTATTTAGTTAAAGTCGCCTCTGGCCGTGGCAAAGCCTTGACATTCTACATCTCTACGGCATCCGGCACGATTTCCTATCCCGATCGCTCACTCTGTCCCTTTCCCATGCTCTCGGGGAATCCATCAATAACGAAATCTCTACGCCGATCTAATATGATTAGCTTTACACCCTTTTTTTCACGACTGCTATCGCTCCATTTTGGGGATCTAGTGGAAAGCCAATTTTCTAGACAAATTGCCTGGTTGGAAAAACAACTTCCCTCAGAGTGGCAGACTAACTTAGAGTGGGACAATTCGGTGATGAAGAGTACTGAGAGTAGTTTAGAGACTCCTCACACTACGCGCAACTTTTGTTTCAACGTTTTAAGTGGCTTTAACTTGAAAACCCAGCTCTCGCTTTCCATAAGTTCCACACTGCTTTGGCGTGAAAGAAAGACATCATTTAACTCATGCCCGAAATATTTGATTCTTATTACTTTTCTCTCTTCAGATTTTATCTTCATAAGAAGCGAGTTCTGGCCATTTTATTTTTACATTGTAACTCGAATGAGTAACAAATCCAAAAGTCACCGTGATGGGTATGGAGTAGGGAGGGATGAGAGAAAAATATTTTTTGCAAATCCAAAGTCTGGGTAGGTTCATCTGTTCGGGAATGTCGCACAGAGAGCAACGATTTGTAGGTTTACCCGAGGTTTCTTTTTTAATAATATGTAAATTCTGCAAACAAAAAATGTGTCAGTTACCACGGCTGCCAAGGCTTTAGCGTCTTACCACGACTGCCAAGGCGTTAGCGTAACTAACTACGGACCTGTTGCGTTGGCGGATATAGTGTCTACGGTTTTTGACAAAACTTTTGCATGGGATAATACGGTCATCGGCTAACCAATTTGTTTTCAAGTCAAAGTCTTCTACTCAATTTTGTGTATTGATACTAACATCAGTGGTGGAATACTTTTGGGCCTTTATAACAACTGTATCTGCTTATTTTATTGATGCTAAGGCTGCTTTGGGCCGTATTAACCAAGAAAAACTCCAGACCCCGGTACTGTACTAACTACTTACTTACTATCGCTTTCACGTACCTATCTATGTACTCATTTCACGTATCTATACAGCCTTGCTGATTTGGATTTACACAAGCAAAGACAATTTTGAATAGTCATTTAAGTAATTTCACCTCTAGACGAGCAGTCATCACAGCCCTCTTACTGTGAATCAAAGGTCATCAAGGAAATATCAATCAATTCGACTTGTCATATCGGCGACAAGTCTTTTTGGTACGGTACCATCGCTTCTTGCATAATCAGCTTCTTGCTAGTCAACTTTTTGCGTTGTAAAGCGAAGAACAGGACAAAATTAAACCATAGTTAGTTCATAGGTAGATAAAAATGCCACCGCTACCTCCCAAAATCCCTAGAAGAACGCCTCTATAATATCGCCATCACAAGAAATTTATATGTAAAAGAAGAAAAGACGTTTAGGTTTTGGGCGGTTAAGGACGTGGTTCAAGAAAAAGTTACGTCTTGCCTACGCTTGACGAGGCCACGGATCTACACTGTAAAAAGTCTATCCGAGTAAAGGTTAATCCGAATTAGAGATACGACCATCTTTTTAGGGACAAGATTAATCCCAGCAGCAAAAACTGCAAGATTTTTTTACAGCGTAGTTTACCTAGTCGAATGGCGATCTTATTATCAACATAAAATTGTGTTTTCACAGGTATTATCCGCAGAGCGGCTGCTGAGAGTGGGTGGATGCATGCAGGGAGTTTAGGAGGACACTTACCCTTGGCTAAAGTTCGATCCCTGTTCGTGGGGGGAATAAGCTGGGCGAGAGGGGTTGGGTGAGATCTGGTTGTTTCCGCCTGGGCTGTTAAGAAGAGGGCTGCTGAAACCGGGGGACGCTTGGGGTGGTTCGCTCCTCGGCTGCAAAAGAAATTAAGTTGTTTATCAGAAAGCTCGCTGGTCAAACTGGTTCACGAACTCTTTTGTCCCGTTTTTAAGTCAGTGTATCACGCGGAAGAATAACAGGTGTTCTCTCTTATTTTCCTTCTTGTATGTGATTTATGAGTGTTATGGAACTGTTGGAGCTGTAAATTAGCTATAGCTACGATACACTGTAAAAAGTTTCTCCGTATAAAGATTAAAGTTACTGCAGTATTTGCTACTCAGATTCATCTTATCTCTATTTAGTAATAATCTTATCTATGTAGAGATAGGAGTAATCCGAGTAGCAAATACTGCAGTTAACTTTAATCTTTATACGGAAAAACTTTTTACAGTGTAGTTTCCAATTACACCAATCTCTCTCTCTCTCTTCACTGTAACAAGTTTCTCCGAGTAAGGATTAATGTTAACTGCAGTATTTCCTACTGGGATTAATTTTATCTCTACTGAAATAAGGTTAATCCCAATTAGAGATAAGATTATCTTTGTAGAGACAATACTAATCCCAGCCCAGTAGCAAATAGTGCAAGATTTTTTTTGCAGTATTTAAAGCACACTTTACAGGTTTATTTTCTGCGCAGAGTCTATAACCTGGGCGACTAGCAGAACCTAAACTGAGTTCCTCATCGTTTCCGCTATTACATTTCACCACAACAGCTGCACTTTCAATCCAGACTACCTTGCGCAGCCGTTCTCTCGCTCTGAGTCTCAGCTCAATTGTCACAGACAAAAGTTGTGCGGAGGTTCGTGCGAACAAATCACAGTAAACTTGTCATAAAAAAACACATCCCTCAACATGACTGCTTATTGATTGACAGCGAACCGCAAATCACCAACATTGGGGGAGGCGGATGTACAGTGAAGGTATACTTCTCTGGACGCCAGTTAACCCTGAACAGGGCTAAATGGTAAAATAAAGACAATGGCAAAACAAAGACCCGAAGCACCCATTCAGGTATTCTTAGGCGCCCTTAATTAACTACTTTGGGTGACTGGTAGTTGACTTTCCTCACAGCAAGTGGATAAATGTGCATGCCTCTGAAAAACACTGTAACCAAGGCCGTATCCAGGGGGGGATACGCCCCCCCCCCCTCGAACATACAAAAATAATCCTTTTTATAGGCTTTTCCCTCGGATCTATGTGAGTTTTGTACTTTTTTGTCCGACCAGCAGGCAAACAAAAACTGGAAAGGCCCCCCCCCCCCGAAATAAATTCCTGGATACGGGCCTGACTGTAACTATAGTTCACAGAAGCATACCTCTACTGTACTATCCTGTACCGACACAGAACTGTACTTATAGTTCCTACACATTTTTCAGCTTAAGTTCGACGATGTATCTAATTCCAGCAGGAAAACTGGTCGATAAGCCGTCCGCTAAACCTTCAACTCTTGTCTCAACTCTTGTCTCAACCCTTCATCCTAGCCGAGATGACACAAAGTAGTCAAGGGATCCCATCCCGGGGAAATGGTTCATTAGTATTCTCAGCACGTTACCCTTCAAGACAAAATCTTGGAACTGGCGAAGACAGGCTGAGCAAAAAGCCTTCCATGTGTAAAGGACTTCCGTGGCAAGACGTCCGACCATCCTAGTATCTAATTTTCTTTTTTGTTCATCTGGCCAAGAAATTAACGGCGCTATGGAAATCCTGTCACCCCATTTCTCTTTCCAGCAAGACTTTGGAAACAGTGGGATGGAAGGAGACAAGAGATAAGTCATGGCTCTTATGTCCGGCTACCACCGGTAGAGGACATAGCTATCTGGGCCACGTAGGATATCGCAAGAAATAAAGACATGCTGAACTTAAAACCCATCGCCACGAC